>CAUYON010121709.1:0-58257 GCA_963573935.1 Arctocebus calabarensis
TGGTGGAAGTGCTGTGTGGGCAGGTGAATAAACTAGCTCAAAGAGTAAGGAGAAAAGGGGAAAGAGGACAGAAAACTCAAGGGCCCACAATGGCGCTGCCTTCCCCTAGCTTGCAGAATATTGAGCCCAAAAAAAAAAAAAAAAAAAAAAAAAAATCAAATGGAAACCTCTAGAAATGACTTTAGGTTTCTACTCAGTTGAGCAGAGGCAATGAAAAAAATAGATGCTGGAAAGCTCTCCCAACTAGTGCTCTTATTCCCAGGCATTAGGAGCACAAAATATGTTGGCAACAGTCTAAGGGCACAAATCGCTTACTAGTTCCAAACTGGCTGCCTTGGAACTGTTCACCTGTGGAGTTCATCCTTATCAGGGATGCTGGGCTGATAAGGAGGGACGTTGGGGAGACCTGAGGAAGGGAACCCAACAGGCACTGAGGCTTCCGCTTCCTCCCTGGCCCCCTCTCACTTCTACTCCAGAGCTGAGCTGACCACCCTCCTTCCGAGGTCCTCCCAGGTACCACTACTGAGAGAGGGGGCTAAGGGTGGCTGCTGCGAGGTACCGTTTCTCAGGCTTGTAAGTGGCTCCAGCACTCCCCTCCTGAACGCGGCCACTGGGTCCTGCACACAGGAGCGCAGGCTCAGCATGCTCTGCAGCTGGGGCTCCTTTATCAGGAGGTCTCTGTAGGCGGCCAGCTGATGGGACCGGCAGAGCAAGGCCGCGATGCTGTGCACAAACTCAGGCACCAGGCACGTGTATGTGTTATCGGCCTGGCAGTAGTGGTAGGCCACCACCTACGGGGGAAGCAGAGCCGTCAGCGTCACCTCACCTTCTGCACACAGCTCCTTTTGTCCACTCACTGAAATAACAAGATACATTGCTTCTCTTCCAGTCTTTAGTTAGCTTAATTGACCCATTTATCCCTTTCTTCATGTGGTTTGCAGGCCTTTAATTGCACCCACAAATCCATCTTGATTAACACCAAAATCAGCGCAAGTTACTCCCTATTAAATATAAATTAACAGGCTGGGCACGGTGGCTCACATGTGCAATCCTAGCACTCTAGGAGGCTGAGGTGGGTGGATTGCCTGAACCAGAGTGAGACTCCATCTCTAAAAAATAGCCGAGCCTCGTTACACTTGGGAGGCTGAGGCAAGAGGACCACTTGAGTCCAAGAGTTTAAGGTTTCTGTGAGCTATGATACACGCCACTGCCCTCCAGCCTGGACAACAGAGTGAGACTCTGTTTCTTAAAAAACAAACAAACAAAAAGTGCTACTTTTACCACATTTCTGATCTCAAACAGCAGCACCTATTTAGGAAATCCTTTTGTAGACCCAAAGGCAGATGGATAAAGCTGCCTCTGGGATGCGGGCCATGGAGTCACAGTTATTCTTCCTCCCTGGCAAGGGGGGCTCGGGCCCTCAGCCCCCACCCCCATCCCCACATTTCATCAAGGGACACTGTGGAGAAGTTCAACAGGGACTTTATTTGAAGAATGAAAATTAGAAATTAGCAACTTGACTGCATTGGGTCAAGTCATCCAAACTGGCTGCTTTGGAACTGTTCACCTGTGGAGTTCATTCTAATCAGGGATGCTGGACTGATGTAACTGCTTTAACGCAGGAGGGTGGCTTCATGAACCAGCGATGCATGCTGAGCAGAAGGAAAATTTCAGACGGACCTCAATGACCATGAATTTGGGAAGAGAAAGTCAGCCAAATGTCTTTTACAAATACACAAGAAACCTCTGGCAGAAAGCTGCAGGGACTCAAAGGCAATGGAGAATAGGCCGAAGAGGTCCAGAGCCAGCTAAAAGCTCTCAGTCTCCTGCTCACACACCAAATTGTAAGGATGGATTTGTGCTGAGTATACAGACATCTTCTACTGCTTTGAGGAACTCTTTCAATCCATTGTATAAGATGTCGACTGCCAATGCCTTTAGACAGATGTTTTTCATTCATATCTGTTATTTGGAGTACTTCATCACAATCTGAACTAAAGCATTAGGCAGCTATCTCTGTTTTAAGATTCTTTTTCCACTTTACTTCTCAGAAACCAAACTAGCAGACCTCTGTCTCTCTACCTGGAAGGCTCCTGTAAAAGCAATTACCTTAGAGGCAAGGTACTTCGCTGCATCCTCTCTGGGCCTCTGGTTTTCAGGAGTACCAGACCCAGGTCCAGCAGGAGTTTTAGCAGCACCGGGAGCGCTTGTCGAAGAACTTGGTGAAAGCAGCGGAGTGAAAGGAAGATCCTGGGAGGAGTCTGAGGCTGCAGAGAAGAGACCGTTTCATATCTACATTAGCACAGGAGCAGGATGAGATACTGAATGTATTTCGTGATTGGCCCCAGAGAGTATTTCAAAGAGTGAACATGTTCCAAAATTCAAAGGTCCGCATGAGAACACAACTTCCCTACTCAGCTTCCACCCAGCCAATTTCCCCTCCTTGGAGCACCGCTGTTTCCAGGTTGCAGTATTAAATTCTTTTGGGTTAAAAAAAATTTTTTTTTCACATGGCTCCCCTGTTCTTGTTCACTGGGTTTAGAGACGGTCTCTTGTTAATGGTTTACTACATGTGGAATCAGCAGCAAACAGTCAAATATTTGGCTACTCTAGGCCATACCTAACTTAGTCTTTATAATTGTGGTAAATCCAGTATAGAAAACAAAAGCTGCCGTCAACAGGGTACAAAAGAACTCTACAGCCGCTCCACCTGGCTGTGCTGCCAGGAATCCAGCCCCTGAGTCTCAGGAGAAAAGGTTCCCCAGGGCACTTGATGAGGCCTCACGGCCCCACCTCTCCTGTTTAAAGAGGGGGAGAAGGGGTGACAGCTCAGGAGGAAGTCAGGGGATGCTGGCCTCACCCCACAGCCAAATACACACTAGGACAGATGAAGTAGTCAAGTAATTCACTTAACATATGATCACAAACCTAATATAGAAACTGGAACAATTTGAGAAAAACTGGGAATTTATGCCTACCCAAACAGCGATTTTCCCCATCTATCTTGTATGAATAAACAACACAGGAAATGAAGTGGACGTACTTTTAGGTGAGGAACTGGGACTGTTGGAAGCAATTTGCCTCATGCGGCTTCCATGGCAGCTCAGCGCCACCAACTTGGAAATGACTGCTGTCTTCCCAAATCCCACATTTCCAACAATAACCGCTCCTCTACTTTCTGCCAGCTCTGTGTTCCTCAAGTTTTCTTCTATCCGGTGAAAGAGCCAATCTCTTCCCACAAACACAGAATCTATTGTTATGCTTGGTACTTCAAATAACAGAGGTTTCAACAAAATGTCCTGTGGCTTGTAGGGAGCAAACCGTGCTTTAAAAAAAAAAAAAAAAAAAGAAGTGTTATTCTAGAAGAATGTCATAGGTTTATATGCTGAGACACTCAATATATCACTGCTGTGTGTTACCCTTAGTACAAACTTTAGTTTTACCCCTCTAGGGCTCTGTAAGTATACCCACTCTGTTCATACTTCTGTAGCATCTCATTTATCAGACCCTATTGGTCCTGCAAAGTGTCCCATTAAAATGACTTTCTAAAATGACTTTCTCTTTAGTAAAGTATCACAAGAATGGAAAAGCAAGTAGCCAATGTATTCAATACTAACATGAAGCCAGTAGACAAAGTAATACATACCCACACAAGACAAAAAAACTTAAGTTGGAGGAAGAGGGGGGAGGGGGAGGAGGAGGGAGGGGGGAGGAGGAAGGGGGGAGGAGGAAGGGATTGCTGTGCTCCCGCCTCATGGGCACAATGTAAGCGTATATGGCTCACCTCCCGCATGTGGGGCACAACTTCAACAGGGACCTCACCTAACAAACGCAAACATTGCAACCTAATCATTTGTACCCTCGTATTAATCTAAAACTAAAAACAATAAAAAGTCCTTCCATGCCTCTTGAGTTAGTCTTATGACTCAAGGCAGACACAGAGGATTACAGAGAGCAATGCAAGAGGCCAAACCACGCCTCATTGGTTTATCTAAAACCATACTTGAGACAGGTTTCTTCCCTGCTGTACGGGTAAAACAGAAGTATGTTTTCTCTAGAGACAGTCTTGGCTCTCATGTGGGCATGATGATGCCTTGCTGCACGGTGAGGCTGCTCTGCACACCAGCGTGCTGTGGGTAGACACAGGACACAGACCATACAATCCAAGGAACTGAAACAATGCTGATTCATTGTTATTTACAAAAAAAAAAAAAAATCTAGTGAGTGTTAAACTAGCCCTCACTTCAAAATGATTAACCACAGAAATATTTTTCAATTCCAGAAGCAAGTTAATCACATATTAAGGAAGAAGCCTAAAACTGTCAAGGATGGCCTCCTAGCACACCTCACAGATACATTCTTAGCACATGCATGTGGACACACACACACACACACACACTTTCCATCATGTTTTAAAAACATAGGCTTGGCGCCCGTAGCTCAGCGAGTAGGGTGCCAGCCACATACACTAAGGCTGGCAAGCCCGGCCAAGGTCTGCTAAACAACAATGACAACTGCAACCAAGAATAGCTGGGTGTTGTAGTGGGCACCTGTAGTCCCAGCTACTTGAGAGGCAGAGGCAAGAGAATCGCTTAAGCCCAAAAGTTGGAGGTTGCTGTGAGCTGTGACGCCATGGCACTCTACCAAGGGCGACAAAGTAATACTGTCTCAAAAACAAAACAAAACAAAACAAAAACACTGGCTTAAATGCTGGCTATCACAGACTTCCAAAGTTCAGTGAGCATGCTCATCACAGCTTCAGCCCAGCGGATATAAGGATAAATACCTTTAGCTTCCGGTGCCCTACCTCCGGCCGTATTGTGCCACGGTAATCTAATCGACGTTCGTAGAGGGGCATTTCTCTGCCCATCTAAATAACTCAGATCTTCCAATTTGGTTGAGCTTGTTGCTGTAAAATTAAATTGAAGTTTAGTCTCTTCAAAACTGAGTTTAATGTCATACCTAAGCATGTCATAAATTACTAAGCAATTCAGTTTAGGCTTTCAATAAAATTTACTTTAAGGTGATTTTGGTTTTGTTTGCTTGCCCCAGTTTATATTTCTGGCAATATTTCTACTTGAAATGTGGTAAAAAACTAAATGCTCCTTATTCTTGAATCAAAGTTATGTTGACATGGTTGCCAGAATTCTCCCTTATTTTTGTAAAGAGACAGATTTCACTATAAACTGTTTGATGAAAAAATCCACAATCACGTGTCCCACAGTAAGGCTCGGTACTTACTGCATACATGTGGCATGGTACTAGATTCTTCTCCGCAGCTTTGGGAAGCTTTTTGCTGTTTGGAATTCCAACCTTGTTAATTGAATGAGCAGATTCTGCATGTACAATTCCATAATACACAAAACACTGAAAGGCAGCTCTCCAGAGTAACAACCTATTTCTACGCTTCAAGTATAAATGCAGATATATAAAGGTATTATATACACTATATATTATGTAGGCATATATGTGCATATATTTTTAAAATTCTAAAAATGTTTATTTACCTCTGATCAAATCAGTTAAGATTCATTGCACATCAGTACCTATTAAAAAACATTAAGGATCTATGCCAATAGACACACAAGTTGGATTAAGACTAGTATAAAATAATTTTGCTGATTCTCAGCAAACCTTATAGCAAATATACACTACATGTCTTTGCCTTAAAAGAACATTCCTCTTGTTTTCTATATACAGCCGAGGTCACAATGAGAAAAACTGAAATTAACCTAATTTGGTTTGTGGCTCAGGTGGCCCAACATAAAGTATTGTTGGTCTTAGACATGTGATTATTTTTCAGGATAATAAAATAGACACATGATCTGTGGGCGAATGAGGAAGCTAGCAGGAGTCAGTATTGCAAGAACCAAGCCTTCTCAGCACTGGTGAAATGGTTAGTGGGCCAAGCTGCAAGACAGAAGCTGAGTTGGGCCATCTGTCTTCCTAAAACCCTCTGGATACTGTACAGGCTCTGACCCAGCATTCAGCTCTTGACCGACACTGTTATTCTGACCTGCCCCCGCCGCCGTCCCCCACAATTTGCCCTCCTAAAGTTTCAGTCCTTCTTCTCACTGTCCTCATCAATGCCTCTCAACCTGTCATTAGACAAGCACCTGGGTGGCTCTGGCCTGACTCTGAAGGTATGTCCCCTTCTTGCTGCAAACATGTGCCCCATCCACTCACCTTCCCAGTCAGCGGAGAATGTCCAAAACCCTGACTTCACAGCTTACAACTATAAGCTATGCTTCTGTATCTTTTTGGTGCTTATCCACAGCCTATTTACTGTTTAAGCAAATATTCTATGCATCTACCAAGTAAATCTCTCCCATTAGAAAGATTCAGATAATTCCTTAGGCAGGATTTCCGGGGTGGCTCCTATGGCTCAAAGGAGTAGGGTGCTGGCCCCATACACTGGAGATGGCTGGTTCAAATGGACCTGCTCTCCACAACCCTGGCCCCCCAGTCTCAACAGTAATGCAGCTTGGAACATATTTCTAGGCCCTTGCCTGAGCTGTGACACTCTGACCCCTTCTTGTATGCCTCATTGTGAGTGTACCCATCACTGTCCATGGAGCAGGGGCCAGGCAGCCACAACCATAACCTATACCTCACTTCAGAGCTAAATAGTCATGAATGTCTGACATATTGCCTCAGTCCTAAAGAACACAAAGATGCTTAGAACCCCCCCACACACAAAGGGTTTCCTATTTCCCATCTTCCCAACCCCTTAAAATATAACACTCCATTCCCAGTTTTGCAACAACTGAAAGGATTAAAAATACACAACGTAAAGGACATTCCAAAGGGAAGATTGCAAAAATTCCCTGACACTGGTGCCTGTAGCTCAATGGTTACGATGCAGGCCCCGTGCCCTGGGGTTGGTGGGTTGAACCTGGGCCAGGCCTGCTAAAGAAAAAAACATGCCCATCTGACACAGATGCAGGAGATGGAGAGATTTTAAATTTTTCTGTTTTCTGATTTCCAGTAACTAGAGACTCAGTTCCAAAGAGCACAACAAAGCAGCTTCAGCAACCACGTAGCTCCTGGTTTCAAACATGGGTCAGCTGAAAGTTGCGGCAGGGCTGCAAGCCACCAGCTGCCCACTCCCTCCACTTTCTACCCTCTCCTCTGAAAGCTGCCTCCCCCATGCAGCAGAGCGCCAGACCCTACATGTGCAGGAGTCAGACTTGCATGCAGTATTTAATGCTAAATGTTCTCAAAATCCTAAACTCTATTCAGGGCCAAGAAAAATCCATGGTAAAGCAATAATTTCATGCTGCAATAAACCCACTGCTACCACCTCTACAATTAAATTAATTACACAGTTATTGCACACACACACACACATACTGTGTCTAACATGTGGGTGAGAAGCACATTTCAAAATACTTAGTAAAGAATTTGTTTTTACTAAGGGAAAGCATTCTCTAAGCTGAACAAAGAAAAACATCTGTTAAATTGTGGACTAACCTATAAAAGGTAAATGCCAAAAAGTCCAGGGCAATTACCAGTTAGAGGTTCAAGGAAATTAGATGGCAACTGTGTTTGTTGGTTTCCTGGAAAATTAAACACAGTGTTCTATAATTTACTCAAAGTATTTTGAAAGGAAAAAAGGTAGTAAAATATAGAAGAACATATTCTAGATGATTAAAAAAAACTTTTAAAGGCTTCATATTCTGTTTTCCGATAAAGGAAAAAGGTATCCGTGTCATAAATTTTGATGGGATATATGGCTTTCCAAATCAATCCCACTCTAACAGATACCTGTACAAAGAAAATCTATGTAGTGAACGAAATAATGTCCAAACCTAGTTGACTTATTTTTATAGTCTTTGACCAAGAAAAAAAATCAAAAACAAAAACTGTCACATTTCTACTCAGTCAGCAGACAACTACAGTTCTTTGTAGCAGGCTCGATGACAGTGAAGGCTGGGCACCTTAAGAACTGGTTCTACACCTCCCCCACCAGGGCCAGGCCCACGGGGAGGCTATGAACAGAGGCCTCATCTAACACTGCTCCTTCACCTGCCAGTCCGGACTCTCTACCCATCTACCAAAACACCTTTCCTGTGAAACAGCAATCTGTGTTTACATGGATTTCAACACACAAATGCTTCTAAGAGACTTCAGTATCTGGCCCTTCCCTTACTATTTCAATCCTTCTAACACTGAGCGTTGTTTGCTGCCTTGTTCACAGGAGTCTTCTAATCCAAACGTCCTCAAACTTTTTAAACAGGGGGCCAATTCACTGTCCCTCAGACTGTTGGAGGGCCGGACTATAGTTTAAAAAAAAAAAAAACTATGAACAAATTCCTATGGACACTGCACATATCTTATTTTGAAGTAAAAAACAAAACAAGAACAAATACAATTAACACCACCACATGTGGCCCGTAGTTTGAGGACCCCTGTAATCTAATCACTAAGCAAACAGCATTACAACAGTCTACACAACCTGGGTCTTAACACTTTTCAATGATATTTGAAGAATACTTCCATTTCCTCTGAACTGAGGTTCGGCTTTAGGGGAAGGTGGTCCATGAAAAATCTACCAGATTCCTAACTTGTTAGCTGGCTCTGTGAGGTAACACATCTGCCCATTTCCTTGCAAATAAATATACATTTAGTTTTAAAATATGGAGCACAGAAGAAATAAGCAAACCCCTTAGGTCAGGTGGACCCTGCTCAAATCCAGAGGTAAAGCCTTCCCACTTACGGCTCGGCGCCTGTGGCTCAACGGGCTAAGGTGCCAGCCACATACAACTGAGCTGGCGGGTTCGAATCCAGCCCGGGCCTGCCAAGCAACAATGACGGCTGCAACCAAAAAATGGCCAGGTGTTGTGGCGGGCGCCTATAGTCCCAGCTACTTGGGAGGTGGAGGCAGGAGACTTGCTTGAGCCCAGGAATTGGAGGTTGCTGTGAGCTGTGATGCCACGGCACTCAATCCAGGGTGACAGCTTGAGGCTCTGTCTCAAAAAAAAAAAAGAAAAACCCTCCCACTTCCACAGGAGGTCTAGCTCAAGGGCATCCGGATAGCTAATGAATGAGGATAGCAGAAATCAGAAAGCTCTCCTCTATAATCACAGCAGTCTCCTGCAAAAGCTCAGGTCACACCCACTGTCACTTCGCATGGCAGGAGACCTCATAAAAGAACATTAAGCAGAAAACATAACCCAAATGGGATGCTTTTAACACTTAAAATTATTATATTAATGTTTCCCCATTTAAAAATCACTTGATTACATTGAAGGCAAGTTTGTATTTTGTTCTTTTAAATAATGTCAGCAAAACTTTTTATTAACTAGAAGAGAAATTGGTAAGCAGTCCTTCTACAGCACCGGTTAACAGCAAGCAGCATCTGTGTAACTCGGGGGTCCTGCGAGGTTGTGCTCACAAACATTTAACGCAGTCTTTCTTGACTTTCCACCCAAGATGAGGTCTTTCCCCCTGCTCTGTGTTCTCACAGCTCCCTGCAACGTCATTTTTATAATTCCTACCTCCAAATCATGCTTATGGTGTTCACCTCTGTATTTGTAGCAACCAGCTCTATATCTTTTCTCTTCTTTTTCTTTTTTTAAAATCTCAGATGCTATTTTGTTACAGTCAATAAAGCCATCAAGTTCTGGGACAATACAAATGACTCATTTATCACAACTAGGTAAATGTGGTCTAAAATGCCATGGGTGCAACATATTATGTTAAAGGTAGTGAAGTGACAGGACACAAAAGCTTGTGGAAGAGTCATCAGTCACACACACAAGGCTCTCCAGTCACAGCCATGCCAAATCCCTCCTCTGGAACAAGGCCATTTTACATCCTTTGAAAGTGAATTAGAGTTGGGCCTCAGAACTTTTCCATTAGAGACATTTATCAGCTCCTTCAGAAGTCCATCGTAAAACAACCAACAACAACCAGAGTGACCCACCGCATCCTGACAGCACAGTATAAATTGTAGAGAAATCCTCTGATGTAGCAAAAGAGGATCTGGGTCCATGCATTAGCAGAAGAAAGATTTTTAAGGACTACACTGATAACAAAGAATGCCTATAATGGGTTCCTCGTCTAAATTCAGCCCAAGAGCACGAAGTTTAGAAACTCAGGACCTTAACAGCAGCACCACAGCTCAGAGGCAGAGTTGTCTGCCCATTTCTCCCCAGTTATAGTCTTCATTTACTTCATATCCATTCCAGACCAGTTCCAGGACCGACCCCTCAACTGACGCCCAGGAGACTAAAATCCTTGGATGCTTAAGTCCCTTCTATAAAATCGCATAGTGTTTGCTTATCACCTGTGCATATCCTCCTAGGTACTTCAAATCATCTCTAGACTACGTATAAGACTCAATACAATGTAAACACTACGAAAATAGTTGGTATGGTACATTTTAAAATTTGTATTATTTTTATTGATTTATTGACATTTTTTAAATAATTTTGATCTGTGGTTGGCTGAATCCCCAGAGGGAGAACCCCCAGATTTGGAGGGCTGACTGTACTGTCCTCGCTTGATACCCAACCACTGCCCAGTCCATACCAACAGCAACTGGCATTTGTTCTCTTCTTCCTTAGGTCCAGCAGTTGCATCTTGCTAAGGCATCTGTCTTGCCTATTTTCTTTTCCTCACTTGAACGCTCTTATTCCCACTGCTTATGCTTTAAGCTCTGAACTTAAAACTGAATTATGCAGAAATTTGCCTTCTGGTCTCAATGACACAAAAAATAAGTTTGAAAGTTAGAGTCAAAATTCTTGGGAGTTGGCATTAACAAATTCTCTTTAAACAATGACTCTGGTTTACCAAGATACAATAAAAAGTCATGAATTTACTCATGTTTAAAATAGCAAAAACCGGAAAGTTTTTGTACTCTCTTCCTCTTTATACAGAGAGCCACTTTATACACAAATAGTCCAAAGTATAAGTTTAAAGAATCCCAGAGCAGACGAATCACTTAAAGACCATTAAGTACAAGCTTATTGTGTTTGAAGATGGGTAAACTGAGGCCCAATAAAGGCCACTGCCTGATCCAAGATCATAAAGCTGGGTCGTGTCTGGATTAGATTCCCACGAGGTGACAGTGAACACAGGGCAGAGGGCACCTCAGTCTCCAGGGAGAGGCGTGGCCTTACCTGCAACTGAATTGGGCCGTGGCATTATTAGTGAGCTGGAGCTCTGAGAATAAGGGACCGGACCATCTCCGGCTGCCGATTCCGCTTTGGGTAGCACGCTCTCCGCTGACCCAGTGGTCTCCTCTTCTGCCACTGGGGAACAGTTATCTGCCCTGCGATCAGGAAGCACTCCTTTCTGGACCCCTAACCTTAGGCTTCCATCTTTATTCCATTCCAAACTGGAGCCACTCCGGTCATCGTTTTCGGATGAACTTGTAATTGTGGCTGAAATGAGAGACCAAGATACTTTGAAGGAAGCCAGGCATAGTTGGGGCTATCTACCAAGAGTTAAAACACACACTGCCCTCCCCAGGATCAATGGAAAGTTTTCCAGTCCACAAAGATTTTTATCAAAATATGTTTTATACTCTGTATTTTGGTAAATTAGAAGAATGTTGCTTATCAGGGGAAATAAACTGCTAAATCACTCTACAGAGAAGGGGGTAAATCTTTGATAGGAAGATAATGAAGAAAATTCTCAGATACTTTCTAGACAGCTAACGGTAAATCTACGTAACTTGGAATGTATCCCTTCTTTTTAACAAAGATGAATTTCTGAGAAAGAATTCCAATCTCATTAAATTCCTTTGAACTTTGAAGTATACTTTCCAAATGAGTAACATTTGTTGGGAGTGGGTGGGGGGTGAGGATGAGCAGCAAAATCATTAATACAGAAAAGATTCAGGAGAAAAATCCATAGAAACAAAAACACAATTATAAAATCAGGCAGAGAATTTGATCTTTAGAATTAAAGTTTGTAACATCTGTTCGAAATGGTCCGGAGAGGCTGACTTGACTTATTTCTTCAACAGCAATGAAACCTTCAGGTAAATCAGCTCAGGGAAAGTACCCTCATGGGAAGGTATGCTAGGACTACAGAATTAAAATTTAACCTGTAGAAAAGAAAACCAGCCCACAGGAGAAAAAGAAGGTAGGAAAAACCTTTTGCAAACATCTTTTCAAAACAGCCAAAGGAAAATGAGCAAAGAAAGAAGCAATACTCACACTCCAAAGCTTCTACAAAGAGTCACTTCTCAAAGAAGCTGAGCCACACAGAATACCCTTGCAACCACAGGTCACCAGGCCACTCACACTGGCCCACTGTTGACCTAACACTGGCTTGCGTCCTTGAGAACTTCAGTTCCCTATTTAAATGCTGGTAGTCCAGGCCCTAAACTGCAAGCCTGTTCAATGAGAGTATGCCAGGCCAAAGTACATTCAGAACCAAGCTGCCTGGATTAAGCTGCTTTACCTACGTACTGCAATGATACACACTATCAGAAGACTGGTAAATTAGCTCAAATAGACCCAGTTATTTAGGATCAAAGGGCCTGAAGGAGTTTGGTTTTGTTTATTTTTACAATGCTTTTTAAGGTTTGGAAGTAAAGATAAAAATTTCCTTACATATGACCGCAGGACATCGGTCACAATTCTAAGACTGTCTCTTATCTTCCTGTGGCTGCAGCCTGGACTTATCACCCCCTGGTTGCCTCCCTGCTTAAAAACCCTGGCGACACACCTGAAGCCTCTTTTAAGTACCTATGGCAATAAAGATTTCCATCATCTTTTCCTTTTCTCAACAGCACAGCACTGGCACACAGTATAAGTGCGGAACGAATGTTTGCTTATTGAATGAAAGAGCAAATGAACAAACTCCAATTCCACTGTGGTCAGAGGCACTACACTTAACTTCTCTGTTAGTTTGAGATTGTTTGCATAGTATCTCTAACCAGAGCATAAGCTGACCTGGGGTGGGGTCTATCACACCTTTTGGGTCTCCATCACTGTCATTCTCAGCATTTCCAAGTGCTCTATCAGCAGTAATAAGCCATACCACATCCTCTTTGAAAATTATACCCTTCACAATGCTTTTAGCAGACCATTTATATGAACACAACAGATGTAGGCAAGGATGACTCTTCCCATCATAAAAATGCCGAAGGTGATGGTGGTGGTAACAGCAGCAGCTGACATTTTTGTTGAAGGTTTGGTACATGCCAGGGACTGTGCTAATGCTTTACCAGAATGGTTTATTAATAAGTTTACTGCTTATTAGTGGTAATTATTAATGGTCATCTTGTTAATAAATATCAAAACACAGGTAGTTTCCTGTAACACAGACTGTCATAAACCTTCATTTGTAAGTCCAGCGTTCACACCTCACAATGCTTTTCTCAAACACAGTGTAAGTTAGGTTCTCAGGCAACTCCAACAACTAAATGAGAGAAAAAGTTCCCATGTAGGGATAAGGTGACTTGTTTGATTTTATTAGGGAGCATATATTTATAAGTTGAAAAATAAACAGAAAGTCAGAGTGCTCTTCCTAAATGCCAAGTGCTCTGTATCACACTCCCAAGGGTCTGGGTCCTAACCATGACCTCAGGCGCTGGAACAGCGACTTCCTGCACAAGCGACAGTGCAGAATGCAAGACCTCAGGGGGCAGTGCCAGGACGGGCCGGTCAGAGCTCCTGGACCATAGGGCAGGCTGATGGTCCGGGGCTCACAGGAGTGCACGTGCCCTACACTGTGCCTGGGGTCTGACAGGAGGAAATGATCAGGTCCCAGCTGTGAGAAGCAGGAAAACGGGTGGGGGAAGGAAGGCTGCAGGAACAGTAGCTGAGCAGAGTAGTCCCAGATGTGGTAGTCATTTCAAAAGGAAAGTATCACACAGTATTTTATTTACTATGTTGCCCTGGTAGAGTGCCGTGGTGTCACAGCTCACAACAACCTCAAACTCTTGGGCTCAAGCAATTCTCTTGCCTCAGCCTCCCTAGTAGCTGGGACTATAGGTGCCCACCACAATGCCGGGCTACTTTTTATTTGTTTGTTTGTTTAGCAGGCTGGGGCTGGTTGGAACCCACCACCCCCGGTGCACGTGGTCAGAACCTTAACTGGTGAGCTACGGGCTCCGAGCCGTATCATATAATGTTGTAAGCAGGAGACGCCAGATAAAAAAGGCAGTGCGCCCAGTGCCTTGAGTTCAGAAGTGAGTGAGACCTTTGTTCCATTGGTCCACATTTTCCAGGGCTCTGAGAGGCAGGGAGGCTAGAAAATCTGAGGCCATGGGTCTTCCTGACAAGATGCCCCATTCCATGAATATTCCTCCCTGGAACCCAATTCCAGATGCAGCCTGCATGGCCAGAAGCCTAGACAGCACTTCTGTCTTGGCTCTGCTATACCGAAGTTCTGAAGCAGACCCAGTGGGGCGGATATTGGCGCGGTGATCTGGTTTCCCTGCACAGCCCAAGAAACAGCTGCTAAGGCAGCTCTGCAGTCTCTGAGAAAGAGAAAGCTAGTTCTTCTGATCAATGACAGGCTACTCAAAAATATCTCCCTTCCAGGCTAAGAGAAACTCAAACTCCTAATTAGGTGAACACAGTCAGCTCTCAAGAATGCACCTGTGTATGTACACACACAAGTAGGGCAACATCTTAACAGTGGTGGCCTTTTTTTAATCGCTTAAAAATAAGTACTGTATGACATTTTTCAGAGACTGGGTAATCTTTAAAGTTTCCTAACAACTCAAAAATTCTTACATTTAATTCTTACAACTAGTATGGATGGCAGCTTTTGTCAATGAAGTCTTGCTGTCACTACTCTAAGTCGGTCTCAACCATGCTTCCAGCACGCAGGATTCTGAAACATGAGTACTTATCAGGCCTTAAGTTTTATCAGCCTGTGAGGTGAAGCTGTGCGTCACAATCTAATGTTAAATTAGCTCATTAATTCACATGCACTATATCTAACTCTCCATGAAGGGTGAAACTTTCTTTTAGCCCCGGGGACAGTATCTTTTCTTCCTCTGTAGTAGTGCACAGGGCTAGAATACTTCCAGAGTACTTTCTTAACACCCTGGAGCATACATCTGTGTACCAGAATCCGTCAGAGGGCACAGATAGGCTAAGAACCCCCAACCTCACTTTACAGAAACAGACTTGGGAAAAACTGATCACACACACACACGCAACAACAGTGCTTTATCCAACAGCAGTACTTCTGACTACACATATTGCGTATTTTTAAAAATATCCCTTTACTTGCGCAGTGTTCAAAATGGAAAAGTCCCTCTACATTTATATGGCTAAAAACAGTTTGCAGCTTATGAAGTCTACTTAGTTCGAAAGCTGTCCACTTGGTCATCCAATGTTTTGCTACGTAAGGCTCTTAAATAAGATTGTATGCTTTCTTATCCTTCCCAACTTTTTTAGACCTTCTCTTCAACTTTTGAAGGTTCTATGTTACATGTACACTTAAAACAGTACAACACAAAAAATCAGTGTAGGTCCAGGTCCCTGAACCTTACAGGGACGCAAATCAAGTTATCAGTTTAAAAGAACATTAAGAAGAGAGCTCCAAGGCAGGCGTATTGCTTGAGTTCAGGAGTTCAAGATCAGCCTAAGCAAGAATGAGACCCTTCTGTAAAAAACAGCCAGGTGTTGTGGTGGGCACCTGCAGTCCCAGCGACTTGGGAGGCTGAGGCAAGAGAATAGCTTGAGTCCACGAGTTTAAGGTTGCTGTGAGCTGTGATAGCACAGCACTCTACTGAGGGCAACAAAGTGAGACTTTGTCTCAGGAAAAAAAAGAAAGCTAAACTGCCTACATTATTAGTCCAGAAATTTCTAGGAGCTAAGGATCAATGATATCAAATATATGCCACGTAGAGCAATAGGAAATACAAGAGGGAGAAATGTGAGAGGGGATGGGGTGCAAACCCAGACTTCTCCCCTCTGTGGACCCAGGAGGGGGAGGTGTCTCGGGCACACTTTCATATTTACGGACATCACCTTCTGTATTTGACTGTGTTTCTCTCTTTCCATTAGCTACTATGAAACTTATCAGTAAAATTTTCTGTCTACTTAGAAGGCAAATGAATAAAATCTTACAAATCTGACTCCACCTTTATTCTTACTCCTATTCTTTTCCCCCTCCTCATCCCTTTGGTTAAAAAAAAAAAAATTTGGTGTATTAAATGTCTATTTGTGAGCATTTCTGATTCACTGGGGAGGAATTAAATAATTATTCTTAGGAAATAATAATAGAGGCCATGATGAATATCATATGTGCTGGGCTCTGTTGTAAGCCTGTACTGTACACCTCCATTCAGTGAATCCCATAACAGCCTACGGATAGCAGAGCCCAGAATGTACTCCAGAAAGGTGCTTCCTACTGTTCTGACCGTGCCCCACTATTAACCAAAAATGTGGGGCATGTATACCAAATATATGTATTCCTAAATTATGTACATATACTATCCTAGTTTGTTATAAAACAAAGATACATATTTTGAAATGAGGAGAAAAACCTCAGAAATTGAAATTTTCTTCAAGCACTCCATAGATTATCTGATGCAGTCCTCATTTTCCAATTGAGTGCTCTATAAAAAGAGCCATTGGTCCTTTCAGAGATTGTAAACTCATGTAGACACAAGGGTATGTTTTCCTCCCCATGCAATTTAAGAAAATTAAGTAGTGCTTTAAGGCCAGGCATGGTGGCTCATATCCGTAACCATGGCAACTCTGGGAGGCTGAGGCAGGTGGATAGCTTGAGCTCAGGAGTTCAAGACCAGCCTGGGCAAAAACGAGACCCCCATCTCTACTAGAAATAGACAAATTAGTTAGGTGTGGTGGTAGGCACCTGTAGTCCCACCTACTTGGGAGCCTGAGGCAGGAGGATCGCATGAGCCCCGGGAGTTTGAGGTTATTGTGAGCTATGACACCATGGAACTCTAGCCTGGGCAGAAGAGACTCTGTCTCAAAACAAATAAATAAAGTAGCACTTTAAAAATATTATTTTAGCCTCCATATTCAGTTTAATCTTTGACAGAAAGAATTTAAAACACTAGACCAATGAATTAAAGATCCAACAAAATAATGGTTGCTTATAAAAGCAGGAGTAGGGAAGAGAAGTGAATAAAAAAGGGAAATCCAACTACTGGAGAAACTGCCTTGAAACTGACTAACAACTTTAGAAAACTAGATTTTCACTACCGCAAAGGAACTCTGAAATCATGACAAGGTCACCAAGGCAAGTCAGGGCAGCAATGCAAAGAATTCTCTAGTCCTCTTGCCTTGACCAGAGGTTGTGCCCCTCTCCTGGGCACTCACACCTAGCTCAGACTGCCAGGCCATATTCTGGGTTTCCCCGAGTGACAAAGGGAAAGACTTCATGGATGAGACCAGCCTGGCATAAGCTTGTTTGCCAGATGTGCCAGACTGTACTTCTCTCCCCACCTGCAAACTGCCCACACACCGAACAGGGGCCCAGCTTACCTGCAAACACAGCTCTTAACCATTCCCTGCCCATTAAGGAGAGGGTCCGGGGAAGGCACTCAAGCTACCTCTCCTGGAATGACACACGAAGGTCCCAGGTGGGGTGCCCCCGTAAGCCTGGCTTCTCTTTCTACACCCACCCCAGGACCACAGCTTGACACTTCTGGTCAGCCCTGTCTGATGCCACACCACCCTGCTCCCCTCTGGCCTCGCCCTGGGAGCCCTATGTGTTGGGCTGTGACAGCCAGATCTCTACTGAATCTCCAGCACAGGGCTCCCCTGGGACATGCCGCAAGGCCAGGGACCTGAGCCCTGCCTTCTCAGTCACACTCAGCAGGGCCTTTGTGGAAACACCTAGAGGAAGAGCTGGGGGTGGGGCAGTGCAGGAGGGGGAGAATGGGACCCACCATACTGAGTCACACTGCCCAACTCAGTCTCACTCAGCAGAGAAAGGTCTCCAGAGAAAAACTAGAGGATTTAAACACCACATTTTCCAGCAGAAGCACACACTACACAGAGTTTTGGCAAAGGCCACATAGCCTGTATGCTGAAGGCAGAGACAGTGGAGCTTCTAATGCACACCAGTGATGCCACGGAATTCCAGACTTTGGGAAAGAGTTCAAGGTACTACCAGTGGTTGGCATCACTATGCACCTACAGTGTACACCTGCCGTCAGAGGCATCAATCGTTACCATATTTTAAACTCTTCTCAGTGACCAACAACTTGCTTAGATGCCCCGCAGGACAGCAGACTATCTTAGTCCCCTGGGTGGACAGGTTTTTTTGCGTGTTTGCTTTTGAGACCGAGTCTCGCTATGTCGCCCTTGGTAGAGTGCTATGGCATCATAGCTCACAGCAACCTCAAACTCTTAGGATTAAGTGATTCTCTTGCCTCAGCCTCCCATGTAGCTGGGACTACAGATGCCCACCATAGCGCCCAGCTAAGTGGACAGGTTTGTTCTTTTGTTTGGGGGGCAGTTTTTGGCGGAGGCTGGGTTTGAAACTGCCACCTCCGGCATATAGGGCTGGGACCCTACTCCTTTGAGCCATAAGCACCGCCCCAGTGGACAGGTTTTGACAACAGATTCTGTGCCTTATCTTTATTCTCCCAGTGCTCAACAGGCTCCCTCCTGGTACACAGTAGGTGCCAAAAAATACCTGCTATACCAACAGAACACCCTGAAGAATCCAAATGGTCTAAATAAAAGTACAACAAATCAGCAAAGGATTTCTTTTCCACATTTAAGGATATTTTACTGAATCGTATATGTAAAGAAAAAAATTTCCTTCTTCACCCAAGAGATAAAAAAAGGCTTCTATAATTAAAGATGATTTTTTAAATTGCAGGCAATGAGGCAAAATGAATATTAACCCAGATCTGAAACACTCTAAATAGTTATTACCCAATCAATTTCAAAGCATTTCAATTTACTTAGCAAGGGAGTACAGGTGGCAACAAAGCGGCATTAGCACAAGATCAGAAGGGCAGGATTTCTAACAAGTCAAAAATGAAAATAAAGTACAATTAATTCATCTTTGTGTGTCTCTGCATCTGATCATCTCCCTTGGGACAGAAACTCTAGGAAATATAAGGTCTGAAGCTACCCCTGGAATCACTTTCATTTTATAAGCCTAGCAGGAGGTAAGAGAGCGTCTAGGGAAGATAAAAGTCAGCACGCAATAATTTTCTTAATGTCCTAAGCAACAGGGAAGAAAAATAAATATTATCGAACTCCAGTAAGCACAGGGAAGTTACTAACCAACTGTCCTAGTATTTTACTGATAGCCACTTTTGCAGGAGAAATGTTTCTGCAAAGGTCTTCTGTCTAAATTTATACCTGCCTGCCTGCTTCAAACTGAACAGAAGAAAACACAGGCAAGCACAAGGAAAGAAACAGGAAAAGGTGGCAGGAAGGGCCGGAATTGTGAGCACTTAATCATCCTGAAAGCTTCCCAGCGGGGGAATGTGGTGGCTCACGCCTGCCAGCTCAGGGGTGGGAGCTGAGCAGGCAGAAAGCACGCTTGCTCTGGGGTGGGAGCCGCACGGAGCCCTGGAGAGGTGGCTGCTGTCCACAGTGGAGTGGTGCCCCTCTCCCTCCCTTCTTGGAGCTGTCCTAGCACTTCTCAAAGAGCAGGCAGATGGGAGACACTCCGAGGATACTGTGGAGACTAGAACTCCCAGCAGGTGAAAGCAGAGAGCAGAAAGGAACGGACGGATGCCTGCCTTAACAGCTCTCCTCGGCCAGAATGTTCCCAATCGCTCCCTGTAAGTCCTTCTTCTTGGCACAGCTATCATTAATGGATAAAAAGGATTTTCTTTTTAATCTTGATGGGAAAGTTGGGTTTTATTTATTTTCTTCATCCGATCACCATCCTTTCCTTCTAAATGCAGACATTTATCATGATATGACTATAAACAAAATATTTAACTCAAAGAACACCTTGTTTGTTTGTTTGTTTATTTAGAGACAGGGTCTCTTGCTCTGTCACCCAGGCTAGAGCACAGGAACATGATCATAGCTCACAGCAACCTTAAACTCCTGGGCTCAAGTGATCCTCCTGCTTCAGCCTCCCAAAAAGGTGGGACCACAGGCATGTACACTACACCTGGCTAATATTTCTATTTTTTGTAGAAACCGGGTCTTGCTCAAGTGGGTCTCAAATTCCTGGACTCAAGTGATCCTCCTGCTTCAGCCTCCCAAAGTGATACGATTATAGGTGTGAGCCACTGCACCCAGCCTAGAAAGTACTTTAAAACCCATTATTTTGGTGATACTTAAAAAAAAAACAAAAAAACTAGACTGGTTTTCATACATATACTTCTTTTTTTCTAAACTGGTATTAATATAGTTTATAATTTTCATTTGTAACAGCTGGAAGTAAGCTTCTATTCAAAGGAATGTTACTTAGAAAAAGGTATTTTCTCAGGTATGGAGGAAACACCTTTAAAAGTATACTTCTTTATGAAGTTTTTCTTTTCAAAGCAAGCAACTAAAAGCAGTTTTATGGTGATTGGGTACAGCTGGGTTTCACATTTAGAAGATTTTCACATTGAAAATTTAAAAATCAGACAGTAACTTCTAGGTAATACCAATGATTTTATTACGTAAAGGGAAAGGAACTTTACTTAAAAAAATAAAAAGGACATTAATAGGCAATTTAGTTAATCCCATCCAGCTTAGACAGTATTTCTACCTGACAGAATTATCATACTTCTAAAGACATTTTTGTCAGAAGAACATGGACCTCCTGAAATAGGATAAAGTGGGACGCCCCTCTGGGTAACATCATACCATTGAAAGGGGGGAGGGCACCGAGAGAAATATTGGAAGGGGCCCAAAAACTTCTTCTAATGGTCACTAGCTTGCCCTTTCTCCTCCTGAGCAGTGGAAACAGAACACACGCAGGGCACTCTGTTCAACCCTGAGAGGGCTGCCCGGGCATGTGGAAACAGGAGCTTCCTGTCCCTGCATCTGCTGAAGAAAAATATTTAGATTGAATATAATCAACATGACAGAAATCAGCTTCAATAGTAAGGAGAGGCTCAGGAATTTTAAAGGATGGGTTGGCACTATTTGAAATTTCCCCAAATGCCCTCGTGGACCCTTGGTTTGAGTCTCACGAGACCACGGCAGCTGTGCACATTTCCTGCCGGCCCATCCCCAAAGCCTTAGCCATTACAACCCCAGCTCTATTGCTTGACAAACCTTAAAGTACTTAAAATGGAAACTTGAAGGGAGAGCCTCTCCCCTCCTTTCTCCAGGCTCTGTGCAATATGGGAAACGGATCCTCTCCAGCCTCTTTGACAAGCTGCCGCCACGTCTTCCAACGACAGGAAGCCAAGTGATCTTACCTTCATCTCTGCTGGCTAGGATCACGGTGCTCTTGCGTACTTTATGGAACATGTAAGATGTTCAAAAGCTGCAGTTCCCAGGCTACACCTTATAAAAACAGGCATGCTCTTCAGATGGAAAAAGGCACACCCCCTCACCCCAGCACTCACAGACCCATAACTGAGTCATAGATACCTGCTCTGGTAAGAGGCGACAGAGCTGCACGCCCTGTACTGACTTAGGAGGAAGCTCTCCCCCCGCTGGCCCCACCATTCCTGCCTCTTCAAAGACCTGTGGCTAACGTCTGCCAGGAGAGGAAATTCTTCCTTCTTTTCCTTCTCCTCCCTACCATACCTCCAGTGTGTCCCTTGGCAAGAGGTCATTCTGCAGGTCGTGGAAGGATAGAGAACAGAGAAATGTCCCCAGCACGGTGCTTCCCTCTCATCCCACCTACAGTCCTTGCACCCCACCGGAGACTACCCAATGCAGCCGAAAGCACGGTCTCCAGAGCTGGGGCTTTTCATAACAGAGGGACTTCCCAGCCACTTCCTAATTCCTTCTACTTTCATCTCAGTGTCGCCACTTTTCAAGTTCAGCTGAGTTAAGGGGACATGTTGGCCTGGGCTGAGGAACAAAGGGCCTCAGTACTCATAGTAGTACTCAATGTACTGCTATGCCATCAAGGTAGAGCTTAAAACACAAGATATTAGAAGATCTGACAAAGCCAACATGAAATGATCCTGCATAGCTTCTTTACAAATGTACGTTCCCTTCTGCACAACTTGATAGAAAAAACAATGCTCTTTAATTTCTCATCCCTAACACTGTGCTAGGAACCCAGGAGATAGCTGGAATAACAAGACCTCCCTCTATGTGGAGACAAAATTAACCTGAAAGAAAATATTGAGGCACCCAGGCAATAAACAACAAAGGGACTAATCAGTCTGGGAGTGGGTGGGACTATATTAAATCAAGCAATAATTAAGAGCCTCCTGAAGCTCATCTTTCATTGGCAATACCAAAAAGCAAACCAGTACCTCTTCTTTCCTCGGTTTAGAATACTTTTATTTATTTATTTGAGACAGGGTTTTATTTTGCTGCCCTTGGTAGAGTGCCGTAGTGTCATAGCTCACAGCAACCTCAAGCTCTTGGGCTCAAGAGATTCTCCTGCCTCAGCCTTCCGATCAGCTGGGACCACAGGCTCTAGCCACAATGCTCAGCTATTTTTAGAGACAGGAGTCTCGCTCTTGCTTAGGCTGGTCTGAAACCTGTGAGCTCAGGCAATCCGCTCTCCTCAGCCTTACAGAGTGCTAGGATTACAGGCATGAGCCACCATGCCCGGCCCTAGAATACATTTAAAATCACAGCTTGGTGTCTCAGTGAGCAAGAGAGAAGAGAAATAAATGGAGGGTGGTTCTCTGTTACTGATAGTTTCTGTCAAAACAAAAAACTGATTTGATTATAATCAGAAGCATGTAATGCCAGTGGTCACAACGTCCTACCAGTGTAGCACTGGCTATATATTTAAGGAAGATAAATTCTCTGAAAGTGATGACATTTCAGAAGAGCTAAGAATGCTGTGAAGAAAGTGATCTGGATTACTCATAATTAATACCAAAGATCTATCAATGGTGGATAGCTCAGAAAGAAACTGGGTATGAGAACAGAAGTAATGCTAGAAAAATTCAGTTAAACCAGACTAAACAGCAGCTGGGGAAGCAGGTAAGATGAGAATGGGGAATTAGCAGAATAAGCTCACTGGAAGGCCTTCAAGCCAAGTATAAAGAATTTAAATTTGCTAAACAAAACTCTGCCCACCATTTGTATGCTCTGCTCAAAATAAGCTAAGCCACAAAGACAGAAAGTAGATTATTGGATGTCCAGGATTGGGGAGCTTGGGGGTGGTGGGAAAGGGTAAAGGGAATATAGAGTGACAGGTAATAAGCACAGGGTTTCTTTTGGGGGTGCTGATAATGGTCTAAAAATCAGATATGGTGGCTCGGCGCCTGTGGCTCAGCGGGCTAAGGCGCCAGCCACGTACACCTGAGCTGGCGGGTTCGAATCCAGCCTGGGCCCGCCAAACAACAATGACGGATGTAATCAAAAAAATGGCCAGCTGTTGTGACAGGCGCCTGTAGTCCCAGCTACTTGGGAGGTAGAGGCAAGAGACTCGCTTGAGCCCAGGAATTGGAGGTTGCTGTGAGCTGTGATGCTACGGCACTCTATCCATGGTGACAGCTTGAGGCTCTGTCTCAGAAAAAAACAAAAACAAAAACAAAAAAAAACAGAAAAGCAAAAATAAAATCAGATATGGTGATGGCCACGCAAGTTTGAATATACTAAAAACTATTTCATGGTTTAAATGGGTGAATACTGTGGTATGTGAATTTTCTCTTAAGAAAGCAATTAGAGCAAAACAAAACAAAAATCCACTGGAGATTCTGATCCAAGTGAAAACTAGATCAAGGCAAGAAACGGCCTTCTTTAAGCTGAGGGGCCCTTCTCAAAGCTATAGTGAGGCCGCACCAGATAGCCCACAACCCATTCCCAGGAACCTCAGGCCTTCCAGTGGCAATCTTCAAAGTACAAACTGGATAAATTTGCAACTTGGTTTTTCAAATTACACTTAAAAGAAATTGTAGGTGGCTAAAGAAAATAAGGAGCTCAAATGCCCTTCATTCCACTTGGTTACATATTAATGTGGAAGTGGCATTCAGTCCATAATAAAACATAAAGCATCCCTCAAAGACATGTGCACAACTCAGCAAAAGGGAAGGAGCTGACTTGTTCAGAAGAGCTCCACTGTGAAATTGCAATATAATCTTAGAGCAGAGGAAGGCCTGAACGATCCTCTCCAGGGGTCCACTGTCCCTTATCTGAAAGGTGCCAAGCTGGAGACCTGAGACACAGATGCCTGAGCTTACCTGAGGAAACATAAATGCAATCTGTCTGGGATGTACAAGTAAGGTCTCTTAAGTTCTCTGGATGATTCTAATACACACCTGGACAACTACTAAATTAACCAAAATTCCTAATTTTCTGGAGAAGGAAAGAAATGTGCAAAAACAGTCAAACATTGCTGTTTTAGTTATTTAGCAAACCAGCCTAAGAGTCAGGACTAAGAACCCTTGTCTCTTGGCCCTTGGTTAAAGACAACTACACTTATTACGGAGGTGTGGGGGGTTGGAAGGGCATCCTTAGAAAATTGTAGCCTCGACAGTGGTCAGATGCCATTATAAGAAATCACAGAGAATACATGCACCTGAATTGCTGTCAGGGAAATAAGTGACCTTGTGATCGGACTGAGCAGAACTGCTAACATGCACACATTTCATTTCCCTGCTACATGCCCCAGTGGGTCCTGATGCCCAACGAATGTAACTGACTGATGAGCAGGGAATGAGTATTTTTATAACTTCACAGACCAGATCTGATTTGGAAAAGTAAAAAAAAATGTTTTAACTAAAGGAGACAAATTATAAACATTAAGGAACACAAAAGCCGATGCTTCATTCTCTCAGCTACACAGTGCTATCTGCAAAGAACCTTTTTTTTTGTTGTTATTACAAAGAGCAGGCCCCAGCAGATTGACCTTCACAGCTAAAACCCTCATAGGAAGTGCCTGGTGAGTGCTCCGGTGGACGTGCATCGAGCCATTACATAACCGAGCCGTGTGCTTCTTACCTATAATTCCACTGTCCTTGCTTTCCAGGGTGGAACTAGGGCTGCTAACGGTCTCACAGGGACTTTTGTTGGCTGCCGTCTTGCTGACACAGCTATTCAAGGTTGAACAGGGGCTATCGGTGCTAGGAGATGCCGTGCTGCTTGTTAGTGTGGAGCAAGGGCTGATGCCTTGGCTCAGAGCTGTGCACTGCAAGGTGAACGGAAGGGGTTAGCCAGGCTCACACAGGAGTCTCCTGATAATAAAGCAATAAAACTACAATGAAACTTAAAACAGAAAACGGGAGACAGAAGACAGTTTTAAAATCTAGGGAGACACATATGCACAGACATATAGATATATACATAATACGATCTTCCAAATTTTAAGAAACATCTTTGTCTTGTTTCCCTCCTCCGTGATCTTTTTAATCAAAAGGGCAGTCTTAGCCACAATTTAGTGAGAATGCACACTAGCAAAACAGAAATGCAAACAGGCAGAGACTTCCTCTCATTTAAAGTCTGCAGGAGATAAATGAGTTATTTGACCTCTGTACGGAAAACCTGGGAACTCTGTTTTTGTAACGTTTCATGGGCCCCATGACCTGATTCAATTCCTAAAGATTTATGGGCTCTGCAATCAGGAAAAGGAGACTGGTGACCACTGCAGCCTCAGTCAGACAGGAGAACAGACACTGTCTCTAGCAGAGCCCTTCCCAGGGGGAGAAGCTCTACCCCTTATTGCTAAGCAAGCACACATCTGGCAGAGGCAGGCTGCTCGGCAGCTACTCCTGGGGGGCAGTGCTCTCTTGGTAGCTGAACCATTTGATCTCATCTTATTTTGTCCCTGCCTCATCTCCTATAAATCTTTTCCTCACCCCACTGACCCTCCAAAATATCAACAGCTAAAAAGGCACAGGAAAGCATATACCAAAGCAGCCAGATGAGAAGAATGGTGCTATAAAAATAAAGTACTAGTATCCTTATGAAGGAATTCTTTTAGCCCCTTTAATTCATTCAGTCACTATGCTCCAGGTGATGACTAGAAGGTTAATGGAGACATTTTCTTAAAGTTCTGCTATAAAAAAAAAAGCAGTGAGGAGGTGGCTTTTCCCCATCTCCCCACTGCAAAAACCCAGAATCAAATCATTGAAATATATTTCAATACACAATAGCCCAGAACTCATTTGACCAAACAATGACTTCCCCAATCAAGGAGGGGGAGAAGATGGTTATCATTTCATTCGTCCTCTGGGCAGGCATGAAGTGCAGTGTCTTCCTCAGGCATTACCATGGTTTCATTTTTATCTTCAATGGTTATGTGTGTGGCACTTGGGATCCCTTCTCCCAGTAAAAATCCCAGTCTTGTCAACAGTTCTTGAGCTGCCGGCGAACAGCTCGGTTCATTATCGGTCTTTGCTTCTGGAACAAAGAAAGACAACAATGAAGATGCCCCTCTGGGGGATTCCAGTTTCGCATCTGGATGAGTTCACACTACCGCTGCTTGTCTGGTGCTTTTGTGTGTTTTTAAAAAACGCACAGAGTTTGACAATGCGGCCTGTCCTCTAGCAATACATTCTAATTAAAAGGCTGTTACAGGTTAAGAAAACAGTAAAAGAGAAACTTCAAGTCCAAAGGATAAATATTGGACCTGAACCAGAAAAGCCTGGTGTTGTTATATGATAGCAATTCCTATTTCCACATCATGTGAAAAACAGGTACTTCTATCCTTCATCTTACCCTCAAAGAGCACACTCTGGCCAATGCCCACAGGAGGCTGAGATGAAGTAAAACCCAAGTGGCATGCTGGCAGAGACCCAGGTTACAGACAGAAGGGTCAAACTGAGATCCAAGCTCTTGTTAAACAAGACTGGGGTGTGACAATCTTGCTGAAAAACTTGCTGTGCCTGTCCCACATCAGTGAAAGTCAAAATCAGGATGTCAGCTCGGTGCCTATAGCTCAGCAGCTAGGGCACCAGCCACATACACTAGAGCTGGCAGGTTCAAATCTAGCCCAGTTTGCCAAACAACAATGACAACTATACCAAAAAATAGCCAGGCATTGTGGTGGGAACCTGTGGTGTCAGCTACTTGGAAGGCTGAGGCAAGAGAATCGCTTAAGCCCAAGAGCTGGAGGTTGCTGTGAGCTGTGATGCCACAGCAACATAATAAGACTCTGTCTCAAAACAAACAACAACAAAAAAAATCGGGATGTCAACAAGGGTCAATCATTGAGAATCCATGTTGAAACAAAGATTTACAATGCCAGTGAAACACGTCCCAAGAGCCAGGACCCAGAGATAATGTCCA
Source organism: Arctocebus calabarensis (assembly GCA_963573935.1). Classification (NCBI taxonomy): domain Eukaryota; kingdom Metazoa; phylum Chordata; class Mammalia; order Primates; family Lorisidae; genus Arctocebus; species Arctocebus calabarensis. The sequence goes on from CAUYON010121709.1 coordinate 27,240, forward strand.
CGCAGAGATACAGAAAAATCACGCTATATTCTCAGAATGCTCCAGAGTTGTGATGGTGGCCCTGGCCTTCCTCAGTTTCTCCCTGAATCCAGCCATTTGGCTTTTCGCATGTAAGAGAATTTTATTATTGTCTTTGAATTAAATGTAAAGCTGGAGGTTAACCTGGCAGGTAAAAGCCTAAGGGTGCTTAATTACGGTCAAGAAATAAAGTGATGTCCACATCATTCTAACACTTCTCTCACATATTTTAATCAGCATCCATCAGGGGGGTAAAAAGAAATGCACAAAGCCAAGAACAACATGCAGCAGAGAATATAGTTACTCAAAATTTGGCTCTTTTCTTGTTGATTGTCTAGGTACATGGACTCAAACATACATGAAGCTATTTTGCCTTGATGTGGAAATCTGCAAATAATGGGTAACAGTCTTAGAAAAACAAAAGAACACAGTGATGTTACCTTTGAGCTGCAAGATCACTAACAAGTTCAATGCTAACTGTGTCTTTTGTAAAGAACCACAGAAATCAAAATAAGCAGTTTTCCAGAAGACCATCTGTACTGTCCCCACTTACACATAAGATTTGCTAAGCCACATGCCAAGGATGGCAGCTCTAGGGAGACTAGGCTGCTCTTACCTTTGATAGAGGAAAAACTCTCTACCCCCGCTTACTCTCAAAAACTCCCAGTGTTTGGGGAGCGAAGAATAGTTTGCCAGCTTGGATGTTTTTTTTTCAATGCATTCTTAAAAACTGTAGGGGTAAGGTAACCAAGGCTCGACTGTTCTGAGTTAAAAGAGCCTAGGTGTTTCTGAATCCTGTGAGTTAAACTCACAGTGGAAAGGGGGAGTGGCCACCTTAGTGAAGGGTGCTACCCAGGGTGGGTCAACCACCCACCACAGCCGCTCTACTAGAAGGTCCCTTCCCACCAAACCACATTTGATTCTCAAGGTAGATAGGCATTTGGGACAGGAGGGTGAGAAGCAAACCAAACCCACACGACTCAGGCACGCCCAGGGCTGAGCCGCCCAGAGTCCTCCCTCCAACCCTGCCCCCTCAGCCCCAGGGCGGGCAGGGCGCTAAGTTATCAGAGGTGGCAGCTGGGCTAGAGGGGAGGAGACAGGACGCAGACACAGTCGAGAAGGGGAAGAAGTGGGTGAGGGGTGGATCTCTGCAGTTTCCCTGTGCCACACGCCCCTTTCCTTTTGAAACAATCGCCATACTGCTGCCCAACTGTGACTGTGCCCCAGAACGTCCCGCTTCTGGTTCAACCTGAAACACTCTGGGCAAAGAGCCAGCAACCACTCCCCGTCGGCAGCTACTGTGGAGGCAGAGAAAGGAGGCTGCACAGGCTCAGCCCCACACCGTTCGCCCTTCAACCTGTCTGTCACTTGGGCTAGAAGACTCAGGGTCCCATGGAGGTTCCCCAGGCAGCAGAGGTGACAACACCCCCAGCAGAGGCCCTGCTACCCCTGCACTCTGTCTGCAGAAAGATATCCTAGTTCTTAAGGTTTTCATTTAAAAACTAAAATCCCCAAACAGCTAGTCATCCAAATCTCTCTCACATCAGAAAGTTGGGAAGCAGCACTGACTCCAAGTTTGATGGCCAAGTGAAAAAGAGACACCTGAATTCATTATTAACTGTTCTCTTAACTACTCAACCTGGACATTGCAATGACTGAAGTTCTGAACCCCTGCCGGGTTTGGGGTGAGTGACAGAAGTTCTTTAGTTTCTGCACCACGAAGCCACTGTAATTTTATTTCTTCTGACGGCTTCCCCAACTGTCTTTTTGTCTTATTCTCTCTCTTCTAAGGTGTCATCCTATTAACATTCCCCTTAACATGTCCCCTCCAGTCTGAATTCCTTAATCCACATAGAGCTGTCTGAATCTCTCCCTCCCTTATGCTCACAGCCTTCTGACACTGAACTTTTCATTCTGGCAGAAGGACTCCAGGGTGAAGCGTGACAGGTCCTATCCTAGGACAGACTTAAGTTGCGGGAACTCACATTTGCTACCCTGTGAAATGGAAATGCATGTCTGGTTCTATAGTCCTTCCCCAGATATTGAGATCCGAACAGCCAGATGATTTTTCTTTGAGCTATTACTCTAAAATGACCTCCAATCAAATTCTAATGGGCTACTCTGAACAGTCTATTTTCATTCATATAATTAATATTAAGTCATGTATCAGTGATTGGCATACCTTACCCAATACCAATGAGATAAAGGCTAGAGAGAAAAAAGACCTCATTTTTTTACAACACTTTACATTTCACAGATTTAAATATCCAAAGAATTATGATGGCGATATTTGGAGCTAGGCGAATAATTGGCCTCATACTCTGTAGGAATCCATTAGGCAAGTGAAGAGTGATACTCCTCCCAGTAACATTTTTAGGGAACCCTCCCAGTAACATTTTTAGGGAACCCAGTATCATACCATTGGGCCAGGTTAACCAACCACAGCAGGAAAGGCAAAAGGGAGTTACTGCGTCACTTCCTCCTGCTTGCCTTTAGGGGTTCACACTCTGTGGAGAATCGACAGAGGAGCAGTCCACAAACAGACCCGCTCCCCAGAACCCATCAGCGCTCTTTGTAGCCATCATTCCCTCTGTCTGGAAAGACGGGAAGTGCTCCACTCTACGCACCTTCTTATGAGTGAAGTGGCCGTAGCCACTTCCCACAGGTTTCAAGGATTCAAACCAATAATGTGTTAGAAACACTTTATCAACCACAAGATGCTAGCAAGTGGGCCATTAATATCTCTACCAACTTCAACACCAAGAGCCCACACTAACTATTATTTTCTGGTTTCAAACGTCTTTATATTTTCCTACCTAAAAATAGAGCTATTTTTTCCATCTCATATAGCTTTTCCTGAACTCACTATTCCAAAACAACAAATTGCCTCCTTTTTTTGACTACCAAACTGTCCCAATTGGGTTTGAACCCGCCACCCTCCATATATGGGGCTGGCACGCTACCCACTGAGCACCAGGTGCCACCTAGGAATAGGTTCTACGGTTAAAGCACCTAAAATAGGTATCTGTCGGCAGCTGCAGACAAGATATGTATTAAATAACTGGGAAAGGGAGGAGTCTTTTTAATTAATTACAGGTATTCTTATTTGACACCTAATGAAAATATGACAAATGGCAATTTCTCTAAGGTAAGTTCTGACATGACTCAATGTATATCAATGAATTTTTAGTATTGGTACAGTAAGACCCAATGCTCTGTTTCTTTCACTTCAAATAAATCTTTTACCCATGCAAGATTCTGAAACATTATGCAGTACAGTGTTGGGTCCCCACCTTGACTGGCACCAGGAACCAGTTTCACAGAAGACCATTATTTCCACAGACCAGGGATAGGAGGGGGTTGTTGTTTCAAGATGTTTCAAGCGTGTTACATCTCCACCTAGATCATTAGGCACCAGATCCCTTGCACACACAGTTTACAGTAGGGTTCACACTCTTATGAGAATCTAACACTGCTGCTGATCTGACAGGTGGCAGAGCTCAGAAGGTGATGGTCAGAAGCAATAGGGAGTGGCTGTAAATACAGATGAAGCTTCACTTGGGCCACAGTCCTACCCTGGTCCTCAGCCCAGGGGTTGGGGGCTGCAGATACAGTGGGCTGACTGTAGATGTATTAGATTTATTTGGAACATACTGGTTTTTCAGATCTTGCAAATGTTGACAGATTTTATTACAAAATGAAAATATCACTTATACAGCTCTCAATTGAAAAGTCATGGGAAATCATTAAGCTCAATGTGACAGATGCAAATTTCCCTAAAACCTAATTTTCATTTGAAAGGTCAAATTTTATCATTGGCAAATAATTCTATCAGCATTTCTTAAAAAATTGAAGTGACAAGCTAATTTTGCTCTTTTTCAAGAAAATGTGTGCCAATTCCCAATTCTGAATAACCGTGGTTTGTCAGTTCTTTCAAATAAAAATGATGTGATATTTTAAAAGTGGGTAGTCTACCCTGCAATTCAACAATCATACATGTGCTTCGCCTTGAGACAACCATTATACTTCACAGCAAGCAAAAGTGTCTCATGAAGACTTCGCAGTTCATCACATAGACTTAAAAAGATAGTTTTTTTTACTATATATATATATATATATATTTGGGGAGGGGGGAGACAAAGCCTCAAGCTGTCACCCTGGATAGAGTGCTGTGGCTCTAACAGCTCACAGCAACCTCCAATTCCTGGGCTCAAGCAAGTCTCCTGTCTCTGACTCCGAAGTAGCTGGGACTACAGGCGTCCACCACAACACCCGGCCATTTTTTGATTGCAGCCGTCATTGTTGTTTGGCGGGCTCAGGCTGTATTCAAACCTGCCAGCTCAGGTGTGCATGGCTGGCACCTTAGCCTGTTGAGCCACAGGCGCTGAGCCATAACCCATATATTTAGTAGCATTGTTTTTAGTGCTTTGTCAAGGACAATCTTCAGTGAATTATTTTGATACAAGCATATGGCAGTGAAGAAGACCACAGTGACTAGCCTAGCTGGTGCCTCTGCCTTGATAACTATTAACTAAGGTAGCAAGAGTTTTATTAACTGCTTCTGCACCATCAGTGCAAATGTCAACAACAAAGGAAATGGAAATACCGTCTTAGCTCTATTATAAAAGGAGTTTTGACCTCACAAACCTGTGAGATGGTCTTGGGAACACTCATGCTTTGAGTACCTCTACATTTTAAACCTATAATTATATTAAATTTTCCTTTTTCTTAAAAATAAGTAAAAATCCCAGCCACACACACACACCTCACTCTCACAAATGATCTCTCATCTTCCCTATCTGCTCAGTACCTTAGAGTCTAGGGGATCCATTCTTACCAATTTGATTTCCATATCGCACACCCATAACTTCAATCCATGCACCTTCATAGCTCTCTTGCAATAGCCTTGTTAAGCAGATTGATTTTTTTTCTTTTCTTCCTTTACAGCATACTTCCTCTCTGGACTTTCCTGTAGATTTATGACCTTGCAAACACCATCCTGCAAGGGACAAAGTGGCAACTATCCTGAGACACACCCAGCCATGTTTACCAGGATGCTGTGTCTTGTGAGTCTTTTCTACTCCCCTCTTACTAGTGCTCCTTCTACCTTATTCACAGTTCATAAATGAACAATGAAAGCTTCTCAGTCCTCTTTTTTCAGTGACCTTTTGCCGGGTCTAACTCACCTAGTCTCTTCACATTACCTCTCAACAAACAGCTGCCCAATTTACATTGGAGCTCTTTAAGATTCAGTTTGATTTTCCAACTGGTGGTCAGATACTTCTGCATAGATGTTCCACCAGTACTTCAAAGTCATCATGCCTGAAACTGAAACCAAAACAGATGGTTCCTTTCCCTCTGGGGGCCTCTTAATGTAGTCTCAAAGACTTGAGGTTGTCACCTTTGTTTCATATGGCTCCCAGGTTCTTATAATTCCTCAAGAATTTTCCCATTCATCACCTCTTCTTCCCAGTCCTGATCATTTGAGAATTTATTTTCTTGCTTAATTGCTTTGATCATTTTCTAATCATTCCTCCTGATTCTAGTCTCTTTCCCACCCACTCCATTCTACTCTGTTGCCAAGTGCTATGGTCTGAATGTTGGTTTCCTTCAGCCCCAAATTCAAATATTGAAATCTCACCACTCCCCTCCCCACAATGGTATTAGGAAGTGGAGCCTTTGGAGGTGATTAGGTCATGAGAGCGCAACCCTCAAGAATAGGATTAGTGTTCTTAAAGAGGGAGTTTGTGTGTCCCTTCTACCATGTGAGGTTACAGAGAAAAGACAGCTGTCTACAAACCAGGAAATAGGCCCTCAACAGACCCCAAATCTTTGGGTTCCTTCATCTTGGACTTCCCAGCCTCCAGAACTGTGAGAAATAAATTTCTGCTGTCTATAAGCCATTTGGATTATGGTAGTTGTTGCGACAACAGTCAAACTGACTATGATACCTGGTAACTCTTATGCCACAGCTCCAATTAAGCCTTCCCTAGGCTCAGAATCTCTCCTTCCTAAACTTTCTGTTCATCACACAGCTGGGATTAGTCAACATTACTTCCCCCCCTCAAATCACAGTCACTCTGTATGAAGGTCTTTAATTCCCTGCCAGACTCTAAGGCTCTTGAGCAGAGGACCTGTGCTTGATAACCCATCTCAAAGAGCACCCAGGATAGCATGCACAGTGAATGCACACTTAGCTCTAGGAGTCTCTCTTTTTTGAGACAGGGTCTTACTTTGTTACCCTCAGTAGAGTGCTGTGGCATCATAGCTCACAGCAACCTCAAACTCTTGGGCTCGAAGTGAGCCTATTGCCTCGGTCTCCTAAGTAGGTTGGACTACAGGTGCCTGCTACAACGCCCAGCTATTTTTCTTTTTTAAGAGACAAGATCTCACTCTTATGCAGGCTGGTCTCGAACTCCTGAGCTCAAGCAATCCGTCCATCTCAGCCTCCCAGAGTGCTAGGATTATAGGCGTGAGCCACTGTGCCCAGCCAGGACTCTCTCTTCTATGTATCCATACCATATGTACTTTTATCCGCCTCATTCAACTGCAGGTTGAATGGTGCATCACTATACTAAGAAGCTGAAGATTAATAATAAAGCAAGATCGGGCGGCGCCTGTGGCTCACTGGGTAGGGCACCAGCCCCCCTATATGGAGGGTGGCAAGCTCAAACCTGGCCCCGGCCGAACTGCCACAAAAAAAGAGCTGGGCGTTGTGGTGGGCGCCTGTAGTCCCAGCTACTCCGGAGGCTGAGGCAAGAGAATCGCCTAAGCCCAGGAGTTGAAGGTTGCTGTGAGTTGTGTGAAGCCACGGCACTCTACTGAGGACAACAAAGTGAGACTCTGTCTCTACAAAAAATAAATAAATAAAAAATAAAGCAAGGTCAGGGTTATCTCTTAGGAAAGAATGTGAAATGTGACTGGAAGAAATGCATAGGGTTTTTTTGTTGTTGTTTTGCAGTTATTTTGGCCGGGGCTGGGTTTGAACCCGCCATCTCCAGCATATGGGGTTGGCGCCCTACTCCTTTGAGCCACAGGCGCCGCCCAGAAATGCATAGTCTTTATTTCTTAACTTAAGCAAAAGGTAGACAGGAGCCATTATTCTTCGTACCTCTTTTATTCTCATCTGTGTGAACAACTGAAATAGTAATCAAAACCATAAGGTGTCAAATGCTTAATATGTACCTAAAAAAGACCTCCTCCTCTCACTAAGATACTTTTGCATTTACGCTGTTGTTTCATGTGTGTTAGTTTTACTTGCTGACCAAACTGCCAGGAAAAAAGTGTCGTCATATTTTGAGACTGATCTTCAAAAAGCAATGACTCATGAAACCAAAACCTTTCTCACGCCTCCCAGAGCTTGCTCCAGTAACTAATGATATATTAAAACAAACCTAAGTAGGTTACGGTGTCTCTAATGTAAAGAAATAAAGTTGTGAATCTTATTATACTGTAACGATCCTCTTTAATTTATCTGGAATTTTTTTCCCCTTGAGGGAGAGATACTGTTTAGTGGGTAAATGACATTTCCTCCTAAACAATACACTGGGTTAGCAATAGGAAGCTTGATTATTTATTTATTTATTACTTATTTATTTTTTTGTAAAGGGAAAGGGGAGGAAGGAAGAAAGGGGGCAGAAGTTAATTTAAAAAGAACCTATTCTATATGACACACAGCTTCTTAGAACCATTTGACAGGAAAAAGAGGGATTATATTTTGTTAGAGGACCCTATTAAGTCTTTCTTTTATTGTCAGAGTAGAAATTCTGTTTCAAAACTATTTTAAAATACTAAAGATAGAATGTCTGTTCTTAAAGATGTTTCCAGGTAAACGTAAACTTTAACAGGTTCTTTGTTTACAAAAAATGTTCATCTGTCCCTATCATTGACTATTTCCAGACAGCTAAAATCCAAGTTATATATAAATATAGTTACCTATAAGATAATTTAAAAAAAAATTTTTTTTTTTTTTTTTTTTTAGAGACAGAGTCTCACTTTGTCACCATCAGTAGAATGCTGTGGAGTTACAGCTCACAGCAACCTCCAGCTCTTGGGCTTAGGTGATTCTCTTGCCTCAGCCTCCCAAGTAGCTGGGACTACAGGTGCTCACAACAATGCCTGTCTATTTTGTTGTTGTTTTTATTGCAGTTTGGCTGGGGCCGGGTTCGAACCCACCACCCTCCGTATATGGGGCTGGCGCCCCATTCATTGAACCACAGACACCGCCCAAGATAGTTTAAACATTTCAAATGCTCTTTTTTACTTTGATTTAAATTTCAAACAGAGAGTTAAGAATCAAGAACTGACAGAGTACTGGACATGGTGGCTCACATCTGTAACCTAGCACTTTGGGAGGCTAAGGAGGGAGGATCACTTGAAGCCAGGATTTGAGACCAGCCTCAGCGATAAAACCAAACCTTGTCTCTACAAAAAAATTAAAAAACAATTAGCCAGGCATGGTGGCACATCTGTAGTCCCTGCTGAGGCAGGAAGATCGCTTGAGCCTGGGAGTTTGAGGTTGCAGTTAGTTATGATGGTATCACTGTACTCTAGCCTGGGTGACAAAACAAGACCCTGTCAAAAAAAAAAAAAAATATATATATATATATATAAAAAAATAAATGGAGCTGCATGACCACCAAAGTGCAAAGTGCGGCAGTGCAGTCTGGGAAGAGGATTTCAAACATTTAAGAATAGCTTGGTATTTCACAAATCTATGTGAAATTTCAAAAGCATTTCACAAGGAGCTCTTTTCAATAGAGGCCGTTAGTCTGGGTAGTATTGCCATGCTGTCATTGACAGCGCCCAGAAAAGTGTCTTAGCGACAAACAAGAATGCCCAAAGGAAGTACAGAAAGCAGCAGACCAGATTTTAAAGTAAAACATGTTTGATGCTGCTGCTATTAAATCTGAGAAGCGAGGGTTTGTCCATCTTGCATCTGTACAGGCCTGGGTTGATACTCAAAGCTAAATTACTTTTAGTTAGCTCTACATTTTCCTTTAGGTTCAATGACTAGACATAAAATTTATACTTTGTTATATGGCAGACTTCATTAACCTCAATTTCAAGGACTCCATGGGGATTACAAAACACCCTTTACTAATTGCCAAGTTCAAGTTTGTTAGCCAAACACCTTCTCATCAACCAAGAGAAAGATGACTCTGTTGGGCTTCTGCCAACATCACTGGCTACCTTCACATGTGACCATGCACCCACAAACATGAAATAACCCCCTTTCCAAACACCTAAAAAAAGTGAAAATGTACTCTATTTCTCAATTTTAGGTAAAGACAAAAACCTCAGGTTCTGTATTTGCAGCCCACAGATGTAATAATTTTGGTCCCATGGAGAACGTGGATGCGGAATCAGAGAACTCAGGTCTCAGGAGTGAGCACAACCGAACTTCAGGCTCCCTTCAGGCTGCTGTACGCCAATTTAACCCGGTTCACAGCCAAGCATAAGAATGTTTCCTTTCACCAAAAAAGGTGGCCAAATCTAGCTTGGACAAGGGAGAAAGAGTTGATAATGGGAACTATTCATAACCTCCTTCCTTTGTCCAATAAAACTCCAAATTTCTCCCCTACTCCCATACCAGGAATCCTAGACCCCACACACAACCTCAACAATACTCCCAGCCAGGGAGGAAGAGGCTACACAATGGAGTCTTGGGCCAGCCCAAATCCCAGGGGCAGAACCCACTAGGACTACAAAGATGTTGGTGGGTGGGGATGAGGTAAGGGTAGGCTTAATCTGAAATGGGCACATAGCTTGGTGAATCTGATTACTGATACTGGCTACAGAGACATAGATATTTCTTTTCTTTTTAAAAACAACCCCCTGAACACGTGAATTCATAGCAGATGGCTGTCCCTACCAGATACCACCATGGATTTAACACCTTCACCCCACACGCCTGAACGCTTATCGTCAGCAAGACTCTTACCTAAACCACATAACTGGGGGCCTGGACAGAGAGGACATGGGTGGAATTTCTCATGCCTCCTGCCCACCCGGGGTGCCCAGTGCCTGGCTCCCTTTCCCTCTCCCCCACCCCAAACTCTTCTCGGGAAGTAAAATTTTTTCTCCTTTTTAGAACTCAGCTCATTTTTAGCTGTACTTTTACCACCACTCCACTCCATTTTCCTCCCATGTCCTCCCGATTACCCTCTCTTTGCTATACATCCCCAGGAACATAAAACACACACACAGTGGTGAGAACCACAGGGGCTGTATCCCCCTCAGGCAGAGAGGGTGCTGGGTCTTCCAAAGTAACAATATGGATGAGTTTTTTCCCCTACGTACTCATGGAGCATTACTAAACTTGTATCTACATTGTGGTAAAATAAGCTTCTTTACACAGAACAAGAGTCCTAATCCTATGTTTCTGCAGAAAAATAGGATGCAAATTCAAAACACTCAAAGGACATAGAGCTGTAAGTTGGGAACAACTCAGAAAGGAACAAACAAGTAAATACTTGAAGTATTTGGAAGTAACTATTAAGACATCCATTAAATGCTATAAATCTGTAATGTCTGTTATACGCTTCCAGATGTAAAATACATACACAGAAAATATGTCTTCGTGAAAGGTTTCAATCGCTTTGGATTTTTTTTTTTTTTTTTTTGCGTCTACTTCATCATCCTCTAGAAAACTTTAGATGCAAAAACAAAAAGCAGCTTTCAAAAGTTAGTAAATGCTTTTAAGAAGGCTAGTTATCATAAGTTAAAGTTTCAGCTTTTCACCCAAAGCCTATTGTTAAGTATTCTAAATTGGTAGAGTATTGATAATAAAATGAAACCTTGGAAGCAGCTGACTGGCTGACTTTTCATATCCCCTCAAGTTCCACTAGGTCAGAATTCAGAGGAAATAAGATTCAACCTTTGAACAGTGTATATGAACCCACTCAAGTATTTCGACCTTATGTACATAATTTCAAGAATTTATATTAGCTAAACAGATCTCTGTAACTACCGGGGTGGGGGGGAACCCTCCTATATACAATCAGTCCAGCAAAAGTACTACTGCAGGGGGCACTCGACCGTCATTCAGAGATGGAGAGTGCCATTATATAAAATTTGGGGGGGAGGTAATCACTGAAAACATATTCTTACCATTCTCATTGGGCTCTGTTGGCTTGGACACTTCTCTGAATGGAATTATAACAGCATCTCCAGGCACTCTGGGGCTTTCCACATACTTGGGCTTCCTGACAGGACCTGCAGTGGGAAAGATCTGAGTGTGGCTAATTTTTTCCAGATGCAAACAAAGCTTCAGAATGTACAGTGTGTGCCCTTACCAGAACCCAAATATGTCTAAAGGAAGAGCCAGCCCTTTCCCTCCCTTGAAAACACACACACACACTCTCTCTCTCTCTCTCTCATTTCAGTACAGACACATGAATGTCCAGTCTGGGCTGCCAAAGCTCAGATTTGAGAATGTAAACTCTGACAAAAACAAAAGCTGCTTTTTTGCTGTGAAGTCCCGACAGCTGTCTTTGTTGTATGTCAAGTAGGTGATTTGGACATGTTCAAACTTGGTTGGTTTGTGGTGAAGAGTTTTTTATATAACTTTCCTCTAACTAGAACAGATGATTTGGTTGCTGATATGCCCAAAGTCAGGAGGCACAGAGTACAAACAGCCAGCCTGTAATATCAACACACCCGGAGCAGCTCTGGAACGCAGGCATCTTATCTGGCTGGTGACGCATGGCAACACACAGAAGACAGCCGCTTTCTTGGCAGCTGACACAACCACCTTCAAAAAGGCACAGCAGCCAGTCCAGCTTGCAATTCAGACACAAGAGAGACTGAGAATCTGATCTCCCCACCTCCTCCTCAAGCCCCCAACTTATCAGAAATCTGCAATTCTTAGTGAGACTGAGTGAAATCCTCACACATTGCTGCAGGAAATGGACAATGGTCCAGCCACTCTGGAAAACAGTTTGGCCACTGCTCAAAAGGTTAAACACAGACTTACCACACGGTCCAGCATTTCTACTCCTGTCTGAACATATGTTCACACAGTAACTCAGCTTGTACACACAGGTGCACAGTAGCATCATTTGCAATAGTCTCATCAACTGAAGGCAACAAAATGTTCTGTGTCCACAGCATGGAATATCATTGGGGAACAAAAAAGAATGCCCCACCGAAGCATGCCACAACAAGGATGAAACTATACAACACAATGCTAAACGAAAATTCCATTCACGTGTCACATCCGGAACAGACGGAATCTACAACAACAGAAAGTATGAATGGTGCCAGGGGCCGGGTGCTATGCAGGCCTGTGGGGTGATAGCTAAGGGAGATAGGACTTATTTGGGGGGCTAACAAAATGCTCTAAATTTAAATTGTGATGGTTGTGTTACTGTGACTATATTAAAAACCACTTTACTGTATACTTTAAATGGATAAATTGGGTGGTATGTGAATTATACCTACACAAAGCCACTTTTTTTCTTGAGACAATGTCTTACTTTGTCGCCCTAGGTGGAGTGCTATGGAATCATAGCTCACAGCAACCTCAAACTCTTGGGCTCAAGGGATCCTGTTGCCTCAGCCTCCCAAATAGCTGGGACTACAGGCACCCACCACAATTTCTGGCTATTTTTAAAGACAGAGTCTTGCAGTGGCTCAGGCTGGTCTCAAACCTGTGAGCTCAGGATCCACCCGCACTGGCCTCCTGGAATGCTAGTATTACAGGCGTGAGCCGCCCTGCTCGGCCTCATAGCGCCACTTTTAAAACAAAGCGCCCATTGTGTCTCTTCTTTTCAAGCATCATGTTACATTCTGGTGCTGAATCACCCACTTGACTAGTTTTCCTTGGTTATCTTAAAGTGGCTGTTTTTTCTTCCAAGTTTTCTTATTATTTCAAAATATTATGGGGATACAAATGTTTTAGGTTACACAGATTGCTTTTGTTATGCTTCAGTCAGGATTATAAGTATGCCTATCATGCTGATAGTGTTCACTGTACCCATTAGGTTGATTTTTGCCCATCGACTCCTCTCCCCTCCCCCCTACTTCATTTCTACTGAGTTTTACTTCCCTTGTGCACATGTATGCTCATTGGTTAGGTCCAATATTTTGCTGCAGAGTTAAGGTGAGAGGAAAAACCGGCATCTCTGGAGCAAGTACATGTGTTGTTTGTTTTTCCATTCTGCAGATACTTCACTTAGGACAATGATGTCCAGTTCTATCCAAATGGTTGCAAAAGTCCTTAATTTCTCCTTCTTAATGGCTGAGTAGTATTCTTTAGTACATCTACATCATTTTGTTAATCCTCTCGTGAACCGATGGGCACTTGGCTTGATTCCACATCTTTGCAATTGTGAATGGTGCTGCAATAAACATTCGAATGCAGGTGTCTTTTTGACAAAATGACTTTTCCTTTCAATAAACGCCCACTACTGGGGTTACTGGATCGAACGGTAAGTTTACTTTTAATGGAGGAATCTCCATTCTCTTTTTCACAGAGGTTGTACTAATTTGCAGTCCCACCAAAAGCATTAAGCATTTCCTTCCTGTCTGCATCCACATCAGCACCTGTTGTTTTGGGACTTTTTAATAAAAGCCATTCTAACTGGGGTAAGGTGATATTTCATTGTGTTAAAGTGACAGACACAGGAAACACTTTACATCAGTAAGAGAAGGGGCAGTGGAAAGAGCACCAGACAAGAGCCTACAACTTTTCCCTGTGCTCAGCCTCAAGCCCTGACCATCCCAGGGCCCCAGCTCTCTCACTGAAGCATCAGGGGTGAGCATCCTTCTACCTCGAACATCTTACGCGTAGGAGAAATCACATTCAAAATATGGTTTGTGATGAGAGATGCTGCCACCTAAAGGTTTACTGAAAAATTACCTTCACTGCTGTAAAAATAATCCAACTCCCAGCCAGCTATGAAGAGGTAACTATATCTTAAAATAAACTATTAGAAAGCTTATATACTTGATAAACAAAAATGTTACTTCAAACTTTAGAAACCATGGTTGCTGAATGACTATAAGTAGTATTTAATCACACGGTTATCTCCACAATTGATTTAACCCTATCAGAAAGGAAATTTTTTTAAAGCTTAAAACAAAATGGTTATGAAGGGAAGAGGGAGATACATTTACATTCTATGTGGGGACACAAGCTATACAACAGTGTTCAGATTTTATCTAAAACAGGCATATACCCACATACAAAACACAAGAGGAGGAGGACTGGGGGAAGGGCTAAAATTTTTGCTGTGAAAGAGACAGAAAGTAGAAAGAAGGGCCTGAGCAGGACAGATAGAAATGGAACTGGGCCAGATACAGGCGCCCATCCACACTTATGGTTTCCCACTTACTCTTTGAGGTAAAATGGACCTGGAAGCCCTTTAACGGCTGGTGACAGGCAGCAGCCGCACCCACAGCTCAAGAGATGCAGTTTTTCCTCTCACCTTAACTCTGCAGGGTACAGTAACAGCATATCCCAAAGAAATCTATTTCCAGGCTTCATTTCCTACCCAATGAAGTCCTTTCAAAATAATCTTTGACAGTAAGTACTTCCTCAGAATATGGACTATTCACATGAATGTATGATGGTTACTACATGTATGAATAACCAGCTAACAATCGGATCGTGGAACCGAACGTCACCCAGAGCCTTCAGAAAGCATCAGCACTCACCCCTCACTATTCTATTTACAGGTATCCTCTAACTATAAGAAACACTCAACACTGAGGAGATGTTAAGAGGAGAGACCCGTGAGATGGCCAGACCTAGGTTCAAATACCATACCCCTCCCTCTTTGTCTCCCCCTAACTCAGGACTCAGTAAGTCCCAGAGCTAAGGGAGGAGCAAGTGAGTCTCCCACTACAGGGGAAAATCCCTAAGAGCAGAGCCCGGGCGGCTCCCAGGCACCGTAAGTCACAGTACTGTCAGATAAGGAAGGAGATCTGGAATTCATCAAGGTAAACTTAGTGGTCACGCAGGTTAAAGGCTTACATATATTAATTGCTTCATTCCTCATAGTGGGATAAAAAGCACAATTTCTCCCCATTTTAGGTCAGGAAACTAAGGTTCAAATAAGCTAAACAATTTGTTCATGGTAAAGCTGGAGGGAATTCAAACCTGTTCTATGCCATTTTGAAGCCCATGCACTGAATCACCACTTCACACTTACAAAACTATGGAATTTAGATTAAGTATGCAATTTTAGATAAGGCCAGATTATGGGACCTTGCACCACCCGAGTCGCCACCAATTCTCATCTCCCTTAACTTTTACTAGGAGCTGAACTATTATAAAGTGGATATAAACAACTGCTCTCCAACATGATCCTTTTATTTAAATTGCTTTTCATAAACAGCTGAACTTCAAATGCTGTAAAACAAAATAAATTTATAGCCAGAGGTTTTATTCTTTTCTCCCTCAATCACTCATTAGAGAATTTGTGCAAACTTTGCTTTAAACACAGCAGATGATATTTTACCCCTACTCCCTCTCAAAACACCATTAAAGTTGCAATAAAAGGATTAAAGGGAGACCAAAGGGAAAGGAGACAGCCACAGGCAAGAAACCAAGCTTCTGAAAGAGGGAAACAGATTGCCAAGGAGCAGTGGGGCTAAGCAGAGGCTAGTGCTGTGGGTAGGGAGGACGGTGACGAGGACTCAGCCCAGGCCAAAGAGCCTCAGGGATGCCAGGCTGCTGCTGGGAAGATAGGTACAGGGATGCCCAGCACTGCGTGACTGGCTGATAATCTATTTAAGGACTAGACCTCAGAATTATTATTTGTGGGGGGAGAGGGGGACAGAACACCCTATTGCCCCAGGCTAGAATGCTGCGGCCTCAGCCTTGCTCACTGCAACCTCAAACTCCCGGGTTCAAGCAATGCTCCTGCCTCAGCCTCCACTGTAGCTGCGACTACGAGTATCTACTACACATCCAGCTAATTTTTCTGTTTTTAGTACAGACAAGGTCTTGCTCTTGCTCAGGCAGGTTCCCCAACTCCCAAGCTCAAGGGCTCCTCCTGCCTCAGTCTCCTAGAGTGTTAGGATTATAGGTGTGAGCCACTGCTGAGTGGCTGGCCTCAAAATTTCTTAATCCCAGAGCATTCCCTCTCTCATTCCAGTGGCTGAATTTGTTCTCAGGAAAGGCTGAATCCCAAGACCAAGGAGATTCAAGAGCTAAACTTCTAAGTGCCTTTTTCTATTTGCTTTTTGTGTCTTGGGGTTTTTCTTGCTTGCTTTCTTTTTATTTTTAAGAACTTCTAAATTCTACTAAAAAAAAAACAAAAAAAAAAAACAGCCTTGAGAAAAAGGCTATATTCAGACTGATGGGCTTGAGACATATGTCCCCTCTCAGCTGTGAGAGCTGATCACCAAGCTTCCATGTCACACGACACCAAGAAGACACTGGAGGAGACTCTCTGGGGAAACTCATCAAGGAAAGAGACATGTAAATAACCATACTTGGTGATCCCCACCCCCAAACGAGGATCCCTGACCAATCTCATTGCAACACACCTTTCAATCAGCTATTAACACCTTATATCCATATACAGAGGAGGTGCCAAGAAGCACCCAACAGTCAGTAAAGACCCTACTCAGAAAGACAGCAAGGCCAGGAGAGATGGCTCACACCTGTAATCCTAGCACTCTGGGAGGCTGAGGTGGAGTTAGAGATCAGCCTGAGCAAGAGTGAGACCTCGTCTCTTTTAAAAACATAAAAATCAGGGTAGCGCCTCTGGCTCAGCGAGTAGGGCGCCAGCCCCATATACCAAAGGTGGCGGGTTCAAACCCAGCCCCAGCTGAACTGAAAAACAGAAAAATAGCTGGGCGTTGTGGCAGGCGCCTGTAGTCCCAGCTACTGGGGAGGCTGAGGCAAGAGAATCACCTAAGCCCAGGAGTTGGGAGGTTGCTGTGAGCTATGTGATGCACTCTACTGAGGGTGATAAAGTGAGACTCTGTCTCTACAAAAATAAAAATAAAAAAAATAAAAAACCAGAAAAAGTAGCCAGGCATGGTGGTGGATGCCTATAGTCACAGCTACTCGGAAGGCTGAGGCAAGAGGATGGCTTGAGCCCAAGAGTTTGGTGTTCCTGTGGGCTATGATGATACCATGGCGCTCTACCCAGGGTGACAGAGTGAGACTCTGTCTCAAAAAAAACCCCCAAAATCCAACCAACAGAAAGACAGTAACTGTACTAGGTTAAAGAAGGAAAAGCCACATCGCACGTGCTACACAGGGGACGCTGTGACTAGAGCATTCAGAACCTATGATGTGGGCAGCTGAGCAGGCTGTGGCTGCAGAATGAGGACAACTGGAACCATCGCAGTCACCCACGTGCCAGTCACAGTGAAAGAGCCTTCTATTAAACCAGTGACCCATCCTGGGGCTATCAATATGAAAACTCCCTGAATCCTTGCCAACAGAGATCAAACTGAAAGATCCACCTCACCGAAACTATTGCCCAGCTTTCTACACACAGCTTTTTGTTTAAAACTATACTCAAGCGTAAGCGTCTTTGATTTCTCCCCTTTTCATAAACCAAGTGTCATAAGGTTGGTCCTCTCAAATTAACCAAACAAAATGTAATACTACATAGTTTTACCCACAAAACATGGTGTTTCAGCCATAGCTTTGCTCTAAAGCAAGAGGTTCTTAAAAACGAGACTGTTGGGTCTTAACTGAGAACTGGCTCATGTGGAGGCCAAGGTGTTTCCCTGGCACAGCTCCCAGGCAGCTGACCCCCAGCATGGGCACTGGGCAGCTTCTCCATGACAACAGGCTCAAATTGGGATTCTGAAGTTCCACATCTGGACTGGGTCCCCAGACCTACTCTGATAACCAGGGTGGGTCTCTAGGGACGGTCAGGGCTTACTCACTCCCTCTTGGCAGGTGAAAGTGGGGTCCAGAGGTTGTGGTCAGGGCACCAATGTGTCCAGTTGGCCACATTTAAGAGATAGATGAGGTTTTCTCAGTCATACAATAAATTAAACCTGCTTCATTTGAACTAAGATCCCTTTCCTCATTCCAACCTCCCCCATGGAGTATCACAAGGGAAAAGAGGTTCTCAAAATTATAAAGGATACTTAACACATTAACTGCCGCAGGGAGCTGTATTTAATGCATGCTAGCCTGGGGCTTCCTCCTGAAGCTGTGAAACCAATGCTCATTGTTTTTGTTGTCAAAGGCATGCCTTCCCCACCTCCTGTTGCCCGGGTCCAGCCAGCCTGCCCCAGTGGGCCACATGATTACCAAAACTTCCACTTGTGCATTTCACCTTGAAAGTGTGCCTGGTGGCTTATTACATACGATTCAGAAGTCCCCATCCAGGACTACCCAAGGTCCACTCTCAGAAGCAAATTCCATAAGTATGCTGTGAATTACATATAACTCATGTAGCATACAGTGTAAAAACTCATTCTAGTGCCACGTGACCTGCATATAATTCATCACAGACATAAATAACAAATTTTTCATTAAATTAGAAAGGATTTTATGTTTGAAGTGTTTATTCTATTTTCACAATAAAATATAGTGGTCCCAAGGAATTTTTTTCCCCCCTAGTATGTTATTAAAAAAAAAAAAAAAAAAAAGTGCCCCAAAGAGGTTAAATAGCCCTAAACTTGCAGGCACCAAGCACGCAGCTTGCAAAAGAATAGCCCCTGACAGCTTCTTTAATTGTAGAGAAGGGCCTTGTGTCAGTCTGGAAGGAGTCTGTCAGAACCTTGGGGCTTAATCACTCCATTCTGCAACCTCAAGGCACTGCAGTCTCCCAGTCTGTATTCTGTCTTTACATAAATCTCTGAATATACTTTCCCAGAGGCCAGTTTTCCTACTCTTTTTGACATTTTAATCACATAGCTGACTATTTTGCTGCTTAGAAATTGCCATATAAGGAATATTTTCTGAAAAGGGATGGTAGAAATAAACCAAACTCGGCTTTATCTCCAGGGCAGGGGTTACTTTTCATTTGAGTGTTTCAGTTAAAAATAATTATATACATGAAAGCAATATTTGGGACGCGGAACACCTCCGGCTACTCTACTGCATTTAAAGTAGAGCTTTACATTTTTCACGACATCTGGAGACCATGAAAAGTGACACTTTGTGTTATCAATCATTTTAGTGATTTTTTTAGCACCTTGAACTTTCACAGTAAAGGTTCCTGTCAATTTTATCCAGTATAAAATTGGAAAGAAAGGGTAAGAAAAATAAAGAGATGAGTGGGAGTATTTGGGGGGGCTGGGGGGGGAAAGGGATGGGGGTTATACCTGAAGCAAATGTCATTAAATAGACTCTTCTAAATGGTTAACTGCTTGAACTATCAGATCAGAGTGTGGGGCTTTGAAAGAGCAAAGATATCCAGACAGCTTCTAAAGTTTCTTCCCCTTGTCCCTCCCAAAGGAATGCTTGGCAGGGGAGGAGAATGAGGAGCTGTGTAATTTAAGAAAGAGGAAGACAGCCTAACCAGGTCCGCAGCATAGAGAGAGTCCTCTGTACCAGAGCCTAGCTCCCTGCCATTCTTTCTCTTGCTAGACTTGTGGTGGGGATGGTGGGCTGGTGGTTCTATCCACAGACTCCACTGGCAAGGGGTGAAAGCCTCTTGGAAGGACTGCTTTTGAGGGAAGAAGGAGCCAGGGAAAGAAGTGACCCAGGCAGAAAGCCTTGGTCAAAGAGGACAGTAATTTTAAGTGGCATCTATCACTTGGATTTTTCCTATGAGAGGCAAGGGAGGGGCTGTAAATAAAAACCTAAAATGCTGCTTGAAATGGCTCTCTACTCCAGGTTGGGACAATGCCTGAAGTCCTGGGGGCCAATGCTGGGCAAGGCATTAGGAGGGAGAAGTACACCAGCTGTCCCAGAAAAAATACCCTCTGGGGGCTTCTAGAACCTTCTAGAAACACCTAGGGCCTTGTGTAAAAATTGAACATCAAGTCAGTACACTGAGTTATTACTCTTGTGACCTCATCTACACGCAAAGATGGATGAAGTCTAGAGAAATGCGGGTCACCTGCTAATGATGAAATACAAAAGTTACTCGACACCACTCTTAACAAGCCTCCTTTTATTTATTTCAGAAAACCTTAATTTTAGAGGTCCACTGAAAAAGGGAGAACAGCCTTTATTCTTTTTCTGACTGTGAGGCTATAAACATTGTCTTAAGGTGCTCTCAGGAGCTGTGTTTTTGAAATGAATGTTGACAAAAATTTTCAAGTCTCAGTCTGTGGTCCTCCTTTTCACAGTACTATGAATACAATAAACTCCTAGTACAATACAATAACCAAAGTAATGCTTCTATTTTCTTCCAATGCTATATGACCTGTCGTGTTGTTCCTAGACTGTGCCTAAATTGTTAATATCTAGTAAAGCATGGAAATGCATTAATTCACATGTTCACTCAACAAGTATCAGTTGTATGCCCTCTGCATGTCAGGTACGAGGGTGAGAACTCAGATGTGAATGAGTTCTCTTAAAGCTTTCAGCTAAGAGGACTGGAGTCTACCACATCATCTGATAAGTCGTAATTTTATGACTTATTAATGTAAGTGGTGTGATGTGTGAAAGTACATCTGGTGGCTTTAATCTACTACCTAAAGGAAACTAGTTGTTTTAATCTAGAATACAGACTCCAAGAGTAGCTAACTAGCTTTTAATCAAAAGGACACACTCAAGAGAGATTACTGTCAACCAGTCAACTAGCTATTCTCATCACCACCAATAGCACGGTTACGTGTGTTGGTATAGGTTAGAAATGAGCTTTGCTACTGGTGGAATTACCGACTTTTTAAATTAGAAGTATCATTGCTGGAAACATTTTCAGTGGCAAAAATCATATTAGAGGTAAGGGGAATGACTAGAAATGTCTTAGACGAACTCTGGCTTTTGTAAGACCCAGGGATAAAAATCTAACAGGCGGTCAGAAACCTTAGGGTCTAAAGCAAGAATGGTGCCCTGGGCTTGATCAGTAAGTGGCTCCAGGTCCAGCTGCTAATTCCCGAGAAGCCTCTGGGCCTGGATCCAAAGAAGTTACTCCAAGATTCCCATCCCTTTATCAGGAAGCCAAGCACAATCTGGGCACAACAGTGAAGGGACTCTGCAGAATTAAGGTTACTAATTAGCTGACTTTACAAGAAAGAGATTATCCTGGAATACCAGGTGTCCAATATAATCACGTGGACCCTTAAAAGCAGAAGTGGAGGAGAGAAGGGGAGGAAGGAGGGAGAGCCAGAGATACAGGTGTGAGAAGCATTCCGCCCCCTGGACTTGACACCTTTCTGGCTTAACAGAGGGAGGAAGGGGGCCACAGCAAAGGAATGCTGGCACCCTCTAAAAGCTGAGACAGGCAGCAAGGAAATGGGGATCTCCTTCCTACAGCCTCAGGGAACTGAGCCCTGCTCCCCAGAATGAGGCTGGAAGTGTTTCATTCCCTGAGCCTTAAAGAAATGCAATCCTGCTACTTCTAGATTTCAGCCTTATGAAACCCAGAGCAAAGAGCCAGCCATGCCACACTGTACCTGAACTTCTGTCCAACAGAACTGAGATAATAAATTTGTTTAAGGATGATAAGTTTGTAGTAACGTCTCCGGGCAGCAATACAACACTAGTGTACTGTCTAAAAATACTTTCTTGTGTGCTGCAGATAAACACCAATTGCAAGATGCTGTCAGAGAAAAGACCCCTGGAAAGGACAAAGCTGGAACTTTGCCTGGCACAGAAAGCAGGTTGCGTGGCTGCGATGTGGCAGCATACTAATAAATCCACGTACGGACAGAACTCAGCCTGAACCTTGCTTTTTATCATGCACAATAGTGAGTTTACAGAGAGGAAATCTCTAGCCCTCACTTCCTCTAACTTTTGCTGATAATTACAATTTTCCACAAAGAACCTAGTACCTTAAACTAGATTCATTAGCTTTGTAAGAATCATTAAGCACATAGTTACCAATAACAAAACCACCACAAACCTTGATCTTCAGATGTCCCTGGAAGAAAGATCTAAGTCCTTCCTGGAATGGTAATTTCAGAGTTTCTCTAAGGAACTACAGCAGCATCCCTGAAGGGGGAACGGGCTCTTCTGTTCCTCACACATGCAGGAAATGAACCCTGCTCAAAGTAGGGCTGACTCCAAAAGAACAAAGGTAGGATCCTTGAGAATTTTCTTGCAGACTCGTCATGCTCAAAATGTGATCTCGAGACCAGCAGACACAGCATCACCTAGGAACCTGCCCCAGACCACAAAGTGATTCCGATGCCCCCTCAAATTTGGAAACTCGTGGCTTAGCCAGTCTAGAGTAGCCCTAGGAGCCTTGGCTCACACTCTGAGGACATGCAGCCAAGACAAGGCCAGGCCAGCACAAGGTCTGGTGACAGCAGAAGAGCAGCAGTGAAAAGAAGAGGCAACTGAACCGAGGCTGAGGCTGAGCACCACTAACAGGTGACGCACAGGCCGGACGGGGTGTTTTCCAATTTCCATTCCTAAGCAGAATAAAAGCAGCCAGAGGAAGAGAATTTTGCCTCAAAGCACTTAGCACAGTGCTATGCATTTAGTCTGGGCACAAATATTTATTCCAATAAGAAAAAGTTTCTTGGCTCAGCGCCTGTGGCTCAACGGGCTAGGGCATCAGTCACATATACCTGAGCTGGTGGGTTCGAATCCAGCCTGGGCCCGCCAAACAACAATGACGGCTGCAACTAAAAAAATGGCCGGGCGTTGTGGTGGGCGCCTGTAGTCCCAGCTACTTGGGAGGCGGAGGCAGGAGACTCACTTGAGCCCGGGAATTGGAGGTTGCTGTGAGCTGTGATGCCACAGCACTCTACCCAGGGTGATAGCTTGAGGCTCTGTCTCAAAAAAAAAAAAGTTTCTTTCTGCTATTTATTTATTTATTTTTGGTTAGGTAAAGTCCCTCTTATAATTGTGTCCCATCCCCAAGAGGTGTGCCAAACACCCCATCTCTCCTCCCCTCTTCCTATTCCCCCACCTTGTATTAGATCATCTACTTCGTATTAGATCATCTACTTCGTATTAGATCATCTACTTCGTATTAGAATTGAGTACATTGGATTCTTGCTTCTTTATTCTTGTGATGCTTTACTAAGAATAATGTGTTCCAACTCAATCCAGGTTAATACATAAGATGTAAAGTCTCCATTTTTTTTAACTGCTGCATACATACATATACCACAGCTTGTTAATCCATTCCTTAATGGATTGGTGGGCATGTAGGTTGTTTCCACATTTTGGGCAATTGTAAATTAAGCTGTGATAAACAGTTGAGTGCAAATTTCCCTATGATAAAAGAGTATTTTTTTCCTCTGCGTAGATACCTAGTAATGGGATTGCAGGATCAAATGGGAGGTCTCATTTGAGTTCTTAGAGGATTCTCCATACTTCCTTCCAAAAAGGTTGTATTAGTTTGCAGTCCCACCAGCAGTGTAAAAGTGTTCCCTTCTGTCTACATCCACGCCAACATCTGCAGCTTTGACATTGTGTGTGATGTGGCCCATTCTCACTGAGGTTAGGTGGTATCTCAGGGAAGTTTTGATATGCATTTCTCTGATGAATAGAAACGATGAGCATTTTTTCATATGTTTGTTAGCCATTTGTCTTGTCTTTTTTAGGGAAGGTTCTATTCATCTCTCTTGTCCAGTGATATATCAGATTGTAGGGTCTTTGTTTGTTGATTAATTTCAGATCTCTATAGCTCCTACTTATCAAGCTTTTGTCCAATCAAAATATGCAAATGTCTTTTCTCATTCTGAAGATTGTCCGTTTGTTTTGGTTGTTGTTTCCTTAGCTGTACAGAAGCTTTTCAGTTTAATTAAGTCCCATTTGTTTTTTTTTGTTTTTGTAGAGACACAGTCTCACTTTATCGCCCTCAGTAGAGTGCTGTTCAGTCACAGCTCACAGCAACCTCCAAGCTCTTGGGCTTAGGCGATTCTCTTGCCTCACCCTCCCAAGTAGCTGGGACTACAGGCGCCCGCCACAACGCCCAGCTATTTTTTTGATGCAGTTTGGTCAGGGCCGGGTTTGAACCCGCCACCCTCGGTATATGGGGCCGGCGCCCTACTCACTGAGCCACAGGTGCCGCCCCATTTGTTTTATTTTTGTTGTTGTTGCAATTGCCTCAGAAGTCTTCTTCATAAAATCTTTCCCCAGGCCGATATCATCAAGTGTTTTCCCCACACTTTCTTCGAGGATTGTTATTGTTGCATGCCTTAGATTTAAATCTTATATCCATCTTGAATCAATTTTTATAAGTGGTGAAAAGTGCAGGTCCAGTTTCAGTCTTTTACATGTGGTTATCCAATTCTCCCAGCACCTTTTATTGAATAGGGATTCTTTTCCCCAGTATATATTCTTCTTTGGTTTATCAAAGATCAGGTGGCTGTGAGATGTTTTCTATTTGGTTCCAAATGGGGATATATTTTTGTGCCAATACCATGCTGGTTTGACCACTATGGCCTTGTTATATACCCTAAAGTCTGGGAGGGTGATGTCCTTGGCTTTGTTTCTATTATTAAGAAAATGTCTTGGCTATACAGGTTTTTTCTGGTTCCATACAAAACAAAGAATTAGTTTTTTTCCAATCTTTCTGCTTTTTAAAATAAGTTATACTTATTTGCTGTGAACAAATAAGACATTAATCTCTAAGACATTTTCTAATTTGGGATTATTTTCTCATATTTATTCAGTGCAGTGACTACTACAGAATTCTCTGTATCTCATTTATTCTTCATGTCAGGGCAGGAAATTTGGAAGTAAAAGAAGGGTGGGAGAGAGGACATGGGTCCTCATCCACCAAAAGACCTCAAAATGCTTCCCAACCTGCAGGAGAGTGCAAGAGCAGAACAATCCTACATCACTCATCAGCTCGCTCTCTCTGCTTTCCACAGTGGCCAGGCCAAGACCCTCCCAGTCCCCTTGAACAAATCTGATGCACAAATAATGTGTCCTACCTCACAGAGGAAGTAGCCATCAGGAGGAAAATCCTGAAACTTTCTTCAACACCACTCATCCAGCCACATCTACAATAAAGCCAACCCTTCACCTATATGCAGGGTGTCAAGGTCAAGAGCAAGAAGAATATATACTGGGGAAAAGACAAAGATATGCACAATCCAATTGTTCCTATAGATAAATATTGGCAAGAATTATTGCTCTGGAAAAGACTCACGGGTTTAATCAGGTTGGGTCAAAAGATTAGCCATGGATGGGAGTTACAACCTTACGAGGGTTGCACTAAGACCATTAAAAGGCCCAACTCACACACTGAGCTACCACTGCACCCCTTTTAGAATGGCTAAAATTTAAATACAAAGCGTAACAAGAAACTGCTGGCAAGTGGCTCTCATATTGCTGTTGGGAATGGAAAACAGTTGGTATTTTCACATAAAGTGATAGTACGTGACCCTGCCGATTCCACTCTTTGGTACTGACCCTGGAGAAATGAAAACTCATGTCTATGCAAAAACTTGTATGCACATATTTACAGCAACCTTATTCACCCAAATGTCTTTCAACTGGTGAATGGATGGATAAACTGTGGTATAACCATGCAGTGGAATACTACTCCACAATAAAAGGAATTGTTGATACAATAATTTGCAATTATTTGCAATGTGGATCAATTGCAAATGCAATAAGGTAATTGAAGGAAGCCAGACTCAAAAGGTCACATAGCATATCATTCCTTACATGACATTCTAAAAAGGCGAATCTGGAGCTCCAGAGAACAGATTGTGGTTGCCAGGGCTGAGGGGCTGTCTACAAAGGAAGAAAGGGTCTGTATCTTAATCACAGAGGTAGTTACACAACTCTGTGCATTGGTCAAAACTCACAGATGTATACAATGACAAAAAAGTGCATTTTACTCTATGTTAATTAACAGACACATTTAACATTTTTAAATTAAAACAAGACTCCCGGCTTATGGTGTCCAACTGCGCAGAGGAGCATCGCTCCAATGATACTAGTGACAACCAGTTGCAGGAAGCTCCCAGGTCTCAAGTCCTAAGTAAACATCTCTGATCCACTCAGAGGCAGAGACAGTCTCTGCGTCTATCATCTCTGCCCACATTGGTAAGATAGCCCTACTTTTCCACTATTTTTAAAAGTATCTAATACTGAAGAAACAAAAGGGAGATACTGGGGTAGTTCCTTTAGTGGAGCGGGGTGTTGTTTACATAAAGCAGACTTTGCTCTGTGTCTCAAGCAGTTAAGGCGCCAGCCACATACACCTGAGTTGGCAGGTTCAAATCTACCCCGAGCCGGCCTAACAACAATGATGGCTGCAACCAAAAAATAGTCAGCTGTTGTGGCGGGTGCCTATGGTCCCAACTACTTGGGAGGCAGAGGCAGGAGAATCACTTGACCCCAGGAGTTGGAGGCTGCTGTGAACTGTGATGCCACGGCACTCTACCCAGGTGGAAAAATTGAGGCTCTGTCACAAAAAAAAAAAAAAAAAAAAAGTGTGTGTGTATATATATGTATAAAGCAGACTTCACAGGAGGATTATCTTACTACGGATAGTTGTGCACGTTCTTCATCAACTTTGGTAATACATATAAGTTTGCCATCACTGGCATAATCAGAGAACATAACTAATACAGAATTTTTTTGTTTGTTTTTTTCAGACAGGGTCTTAAAAAAACAGCCTGCTCTGTCACCCAGGCTACAGTGCAGTGGCAAGACCACAGCTCACTGTGGCCTCAAATTCCTGGGTTCAGCAATCCTCCTGCCTCAGCCTCCTGAATAGCTGAGGCTATAGGTGTGAGCCACTGTGTCCAGCCTCAGAACTTTTAGTGTTTTTAAAATGTGGCATATGGTGCAGTCCTGGACTGATCAGTCTTGTGATTCTTACTTGAAATATGCACTTTGTGGCTTTAAGTGAAATTCATTTTAAATTAATGTTTAAACATAAGATTTATAAATTGGATTTAAAGGCTTATGGAAAACAATGTTTTAAAATTTTAACTATAATACACTGGCGAGTAATTTGAGCCTTTTAGTACCATGTGTAAACAAAATGCTGCCCTCAAACATCAAAAGGCTCATCTTAAAATAAGTCTCTCCCCTATGTAAAGTCAGTCTCTCCCTTTCAAATTGCTCAACATTCTCACAAAGAAAAAGAACATGGAAAAATACTCCCTTAACTCTAAGCTACCACAGTCTACTTCCTCTCCCATAGCTCCTATCTATCGACCCACCATGCATTTCTGCTCCCTCGGGGGATTCTAGAACCTTCCATGTATTACCACAGTCCTTCTTCCCCACACCATGTATACGGTTGTTACCCCATACACAAAAGCAAGATGTGACCTCTCTGTCAGGAGCAGCCTGCAGTGATGGTCAGAGGGCTGGTGTGTCTGACCACATACAAAGTGGTTTCTAACGACCCCACAGGGTCCCACAACAGGCCTCAGATGAGGCTGAAAGCCAAGGGCAGCTCAAGGGCTGGGCTTGTGAGCTTGCAGCAACGTCCTCCTCTGACCTCCTTGGTGATGAGCTCACACTTGCAAGCACGTGCTTTCCATTATCTGAAATACCTCTCGCAAACCTCAAGAGCAGTGGCAAAGTGGTATTTTGGGATTTAGCTGTTACCTTTTCAGAGTCTGAAAAGGATAAATTGCACTCCCAGATGCCATAGGTAACCCATGACACCATTGAGAGAAGCCAGATGAAGAGTCACAGCCGCAGCTCTCCTCATAGCACACCTACTCCAGCCCCGTGGGACCCAGGCCGTCATGACCACTGGGCAGCAAGTCTGCCCTTCTATCAGTGTCCTATGGTCAGGACACAACAGAGAGAAGGGTGTCCACATTAAACGTGCTACAGTCCCAATTCTGGTAGACGTTTTCTTCTTGGTCAAAGCCACTACAATTTTACCTGACCTCCCTCTAAAATAGCTGAGCAAGATAAACAGGAGCTCCTGAATGTACGCTAATTCATTACAACACAAAAGGAGCTCCATCGTGACTTTTTTTTTTTTTAAGCCAACTGTAACTGATCTCCAGCTTAGCACCTGCTAAGAGTCAACCAGTTCAAGCACAAGGCCACATTAAATCATCTTCCTAACTCCCCCACCTCTACTGGTTCCGAAGAGGCCTCCAAGGGATATAAGAATTCCAGGATACAACCTGCCCAAGTTCCCACACATAACTGGGGCCCCAGCATATTCCCGGACTAGTTCCCACACAGTATAGGATCTTAGCCATGCAGGCCAAAACCTCTGAAAACCGCTCAGAGCAAAGAAGAAGGAGACTATTAAAATAACACCCCAATCTACCCATACCAAAGAAAAACAGCTTCAGAAGTTCAGGGTCCCAAGCTGTCCTATTTTCATACCTCAGCTATTAGACAATTTCAAATAATCAGGGGGTAGTGGTGGTGGTGTGAAAATATACTGTCACAGTTAATACGCCAAAAGAAATAAGTACAGAGATGTTTGTTAATTGACTTTACTTTTGGCGTAAGCTGAGTTGTTTTTAAAGGCAAAGTCATAAAGTAGCATCTAAGGCCTTTTAAAAAGTACTTTAGCTTCTATAATTACACATGGATCTAGAGTCACAGAACCGGACAAATAGGTCCTAGACTACTATACTCATTCAGCGTTAACCACAAGGTGGAGCTGCTTCGATGCAAATTCCACACAAAATCCAGACGCTCAGCCCTGCTAGAGAAGTTTCTTCACCATCAAGGTAAAGTGCTTGCATCTGTTAGAAGGGTGAAGTCCAGAAATGCTTTTCCTTTAAGGTTTTAGGTAACATACATATGTTAACAGTCTATATTAAGGACTTAAACCACCGTGACAGCAATTCCCTGCCCCCACTTTAGGGCTTACCTAACAGAACAGATTCTGACATACTCAGCCCCTGTGAAGAGGCAGAAAGGCTGAGTACTCCTGAATTATATCAAAACGCAACACTGGAACTTCATCTACCTTTGGATCCTTACTGATATGAATAACTGAGAAAGAATAGACAAATCCCTGTGCAGAAAAATTCCCAACAGGGTATACAGACACTCCCTGCTGAGGAAATGGAGCCTGATTCCCCACCCCTTGTATGTCCTATGCACACGGACTTCCTTCCATAGACGACGGCATACTCCAAGCACAGCACGTAGGTACTTGCACACGTATACGGGAAGAGGGAGGGAAGGAAAAAGAGCAACTTTACGGTGGAGAAGTCAGGCAACAACTACCCTGGTTAGGTGATCAAGATAAACATGAACAGTGGTAAGTCGTGTTGCTACTGGGTACATCAACACAGTGTGGCGAGAAGGCACCTGACCTCTGTGGCTTCTGCCCCCAAATCTGTGACTCCATCCAAATGTAAGAAACACCACACAAATCCCAGTAGAGGAGGTTATCCTACAAAGTATATGCACCTGACCAGTACAACCTCAAAACTGTCACAGCCAAGGAGAACCAAAGGAGCCACAACAACTAAAGGTAACGTGGTGTCCTGGATGGGGTCTTGGAACAGGAAAAGGTCACTGGGTATGAAGCAAAATATTAACAAAGGAGAGGCTTCAGTGGGTGTGAATCCTGATTCATCAACTGTGACAAATGTCTCTGACTAATGTATGTTTGCAACATGGGGAACTTAGGATGGGGCATATGGGAACTCTCTATTATTCTTTGCAACTTCTCTATTAATCTAAAGTTAATTTAAAATAAAAAGATTAAAAATAAAGTTCATCCAAGGCTCAAATGTAACCAAGGGTTGTCTTCACACACAGGAGGATCCCTTTGTCTTCTTGAAGTATTTCGATTGTGTTCCTGATAGTCCCTTGACATTTGTCACTGCTTCACTGAAGGTCACGTGAAGGTCAACGGCGGGCAGGCAGGGTTTGACGGCTTCTGCCCCATCTGTACCTTTTGAGGGTAATCTGGTCTAAGGCTGCTCTTTTGGGTGGCCATGAAGTGAACTGAAAATGACGGAGGCTTTAAAATCAAATGAAGGTTCAAATCCCAGCCAGGCATCAACTAGCTGTCTAACCTCCAGAGAAGGTATCTAAATTCTTAGGGCTCTCTACTGTAAATGGAGCTGGTATTAAACTTCAGGGCAAAAGAGTTTGTTACGTGTCTAGCACATGGTAAGTACTGAATAAATGCTGAGTTGCCCTTGTCCTTTTCCTTTCCTCTTAGGCAAAAATCAGTTGGCAAGGTACGGCCCAGGGGCCACATTGCATCACTGAGTGTTTTTATAAATAAAATTTAATTGGAACACAGCCACAACCACTCAAAGATGTGCTGTCTACAGCTGCTTTTCACTGCAATGACAGAGTCAAATAGTTGCAAAAGGGACCGAATGGCCCTCAAAACCTAAGATATTTACTGTCTGGCCCTTGACAAAAAAGTTTGCTTACTCTGCTCCAAAGTCATCAATTACTATATTTCCAAGGCTAACAATTGATATTTCCTTATCATACTTGACTTTTACAGCTTCTGTCTCAGATGTTACATCTAAGAAATCCCTTCCTCCTCCTTTGAGGCCACCAATGAGCCCAGGCTCTGCACTTCCAACTCCTTGGTGCACTTCACAAATGAGGTTCCATAGAGCAACTGAAATTCAAGGTATGCAAAGTTAAGCTATTCCACTTTGCAGTTAATCACACCAGCACCAATATTATGCAGCCTTAAAGAAAGATGGAGACTTTGCCTCTTTCACGTTTACATGGATGGAGCTGGAACATATTCTTCTTAGCAAAGTATCTCAAGAATGGAAGGAAAAGTATCCAATGTACTCAGCTGTACTATGAAACTAATCTATGGCTTTCATATGAAGCTATAATTATAGCACAAGAATATGGGGAAAGGGGCAAAGGAGGAGTGAGGAGGGGCAGGGAGGGTAATTTGTGGGACCACACCTATGATGCATCTTAGAAGGGTACAGGTGAAACTTACTAAATGCAGAATATAAAAGGTCTTAATACAATAACTTAAGAAAATGACATGAAGGCTATGTTAACCAGTTTAATGAAAATATTTCAGATTGTATATGAAACCAGCAC
>CAUYON010121710.1:0-21222 GCA_963573935.1 Arctocebus calabarensis
TTTATATAGTGATCAAGAAAATGCCATGAAGGCTATCTGTAACAGTACGATGAAAACATTTCTGAATGTATATGAATCATGCCCTATGATTGCACCAATGTACAGAATTATGATTCAATAAAATCATAAAAAAAAAAAAAAGAAAACAGTACTCAGAGCTCACATGGGGCCAGGAGTTCTGCCCATTCACACCAGTCAGACTGGGGCAACTCATAATTCATAGGGAACTGAGCAGAATACCTAAAAGGATCTTGCCTCAATCATGGGGAATAATTAGCCATATGCTGAATACTGTTCTAGATATGCCTCCTGAGTCATAAACGGAAGACCCTAAAGGGTAAAACTATTTCCAAGTAACATAACTACATCCAGAACAAAACTCAAGACAATTTATACAAGTATAAAAATTCTAACACCCAACAAAGTAAAATTCATAATGTCTGGCGTCCAATTAAAGATTGCCAGGCATGCAAAAAGGTAGAAAAACATGACCAATAAAGAGAAGAATGATCAGTAAATCAAAGCTGCCTCAGAATTGACACTGATATTCAAATTAGCAGACAATTACCCTAAAACTGCATTCAGTTATTACACATCGTAACTCTATTCCATGTGTTCACAATGTTATGTGGAGATACGGAATATATAATAAAAATTTAAAGAACATTTTCCCAAAGCAAGACTACAATGTATACCATGAAAATAATACAGGGAAGATTGATGTTGCAAAAGAAATGATTAGTAAACTTATATTTATATAGCAAGAAGAAATTATCCAAATGAAACATAGAGTTAAAAAAAAAAACCCTTTTTATAAAAAGAAAAGAAGAGCTGCAATTTGTGAGGCAACTTCAAGGAGACTGATGAATGTGTAGTTGGTGTTCTTGAAGAAGAGAGGAAGATAGAAAAAAATTTGAATAAACAATTTCTGAAAACTTTCCCAGTTGATGAACACTATAAATCCACATATCCAAAGATTTCAGTGAACTAAAACACACAAGTATAGAGAAAACTATCAAAACACATCATAATCAAATTGCTCAAAGCCAGTGGTAAACAATATCTAAAAAGAAGGAGATAAAATAAACGTTACATAGAGAGAAATGAAGATATGGATAATAGCTAGTTTCTCTCTACAAGAGAAGACATCAGAGCAAAATCTTTCAAGTACTAAAATAAAAACTGTCATCTTAGAAATTATATGTGTAGCATATATATTGCATTTATATGTGAATATATATTATAGATGTATGTATAACTTTATTTAGATAAAATTCATATAAAAATTTTACTATTATAATCATTTTAAACTGAACAATTTAGAGTTTATTTGAATATATTGAGAATTCTAGGCAGCCATTACCATTATCTACTTCTTTTCTTTTTTCTTTTTTTGAGACAGAGCCTCAAGCTGTCGCCCTGGGTAGAGTGCTGTGGCATCACAGCTCACAACAACCTCCAACTCCTGGGCTCAAGCGATTCTTCTGCCTCCACCTCCCAAGTCGCTGGGACCACAGGCACCCACCACAATGCCCAGCTATTTTTTTGTTGCAGCCATTATTGTTGTTTGGTGGGCCAGGGCTGGATTCGAACCGCCAGCTCAGGTGTATGTGGCTGGTGCCTTAGCTACTTGAGCCACAAATGCCGAGCCAACCATTATCTACTTCTAAAACTTTCTGACACCCCCAAAGAAACCCCTACTTCTCAATTTTCCTCTCTCTTTTTCTCTGGTAACCACCAATCTACTTTCTGTCCACATAGATTTGTCTGGTCTGGAAATTTTATATCAATGGAATCATGCCATACGTGGCTTTTTGTGTTCAAATTTATTTTCTTAGCGTAATGTTATAGCATGCATCAGTACTCTGTTCCATTGGGGGATAAATAATGTTTTCTTGTATGGACATACCACATTTGTGCATTTCCCAGTGGATGGACTTCAGTTGTCTCTGCTTTTTTTAACTGTTATGAATAATTCTGCTGTGTGATGTGTGTTTTTATTCTCTTGGATATATACTTTAGAATGGGATTAGTGAATCATAGGGTAATCTCATCTTTTTTATAAATTGCCCTGCTACTTTCCACAGCGGCTGTGTCATCTTACAGCTTCACCTGAAATATATGAGGGTTCCAAATTCTCTATAACCCTGCTAACATTTGCTACTTTTTATGTGGATGACAAGGGCCATCTCAGGGTGTGTGTGAAGTAGTAGTAGTTTTGATTTGCATTTCTCCTATGACAAATTCTTAGTATTTTTTCCTATACTTATTAGTTCCTTGTACATTTCCTTTGGGGAAATCTCTATTCATGTTCTTCACCTATTTTTAAGTTGGATTATTTGCCTTTTCTTGGTGGAGTTTAAGGGTTTTTTGCATGTTCTGTATACTAGGCCTTTATCAGATGTAAGGTTTATCAGTATACTATTACCTTCTGTGCTTTGTGTTTTTACTGGCTAGTGTACTTTGAAGCATCAGAACTTTCAGTTCCTGTTAAGTCTAATTTATCTATTTTTCCCTTTGTTGCTTGTACTTCAACTTTAAATTCTTTATCCATGAAAAGAACATTTAAAAATGAGGATAAACGAAAGATATTTTTCAGACACATAAAGTTGAAAGAATTCATCACCAATAGACCTGCCCTCCAAAAATGTTAAAGGAAGTCCTTGAGGCCCATGGAAAGTAAGAATGTCATTAATAGAAATGTGACTCTGTGATGAGAATAAAAATAACTCAATTTAAAATGAGCAAAATGATTGAATAAACTGTTGAATACCTCACCAAAAAAAAGGTATATGTCATTAGAGAAATTTAACACAGTGAAAGGTGACTGGATACATACCAGCTGGCTAACATTAAAAGACTGACCATACCAAGAGATACCGAGAATGTGAAGGAACTAGAACTCCCAGTCATGCTGACGAGGGTGTAAAGTTTTACAACCACTGTGAAAAGGGGTTTGATCATGTTTAAACCTTAAACATACATCTACCATATTATCCAACCATTTCATTTCTAGATATTTACATAAGAACAATGAAACCATAGAACTCTGCAAAGAACAATACATAACCTAAATGTTCAATAACATGGGAATAGACACAGACATTAAAAACTGGAATTATTTATAAGTGCTGCAACACCTGCTATTCTCAAAATAGTTATGCTAAATGAATGAAGCCAGACAAAAATAAATATATATTTCATGAATTTATTTTTACAAAATTCTAGAAAATACAGGCTAACAGTTACAGAAAGGGGGTTATTGGCTACCTAGGAATGAGGAGAAGGGATAGGCAGAAAAAATTACAAAAAGTCATAGGAAAATTTCTGGAGATAGTGGATGTGTTTATTTCTTGATTTTGGTTATGGTTTGACACATGTCTACATATGTGAAGACTTATGAAATTGCACATTTTACTATGCACATTTTGGTGTAAAGGATATTTTTTCTAAATATATATCTATAAAACTTAAAAAGTTGGCTAACAGCTTGCAAGTTAGGTTAGAGAAACAGAACAGTATAAAACGTGCCAAAAATAGTAGTAAAAAAAATAAGTAAAATATTGATGATGAAAAATTTTATGTCAAATGTATATAATCACAGTAAAGCATCAAATTAATTTAAAAAGGAGGATTCAAAGGTAATATCTGGTATAGTCATTGTGTATAGTCAATACCCTAAAGTCATTGTGTAAGACTAGAGGGTTACTTTAAAAATTTCAAATACATAACCTAAAAGAAAATATAAATTGTGTAAAACTGCATGTGTCGAATCCTTTAGCATTAAATAAATGTAGGCAAATTTGTTGCAAATGCAAAGAGGAATTGGATGAATCTATTATAGCTCTAAATATTATCTCATTGGAAGATAGGACTTCAACACACAGACATTCACTTCATTACAGAAATATAACGGTAATAGCATATTTTTATACACATTTATGTCTTTGGCAGGCTAAATAAACTATAGTAATCCAAAATACGAAATCTAAAGTAAGTAATTAATAATGTTAATCTAATAAGCATGCATCCAAATCTGTAATCTTCTAAATAAAAATATGAATTCTATTTAGATTAATTATTAATCAATCATATATCACACTTATGAAAATCTTCACCAATTCCAAAATATAGATATAATATGAACTATATTTCCAATGATAATATATCAAAGCTAAAAGAAATTTTAAGAAGTTGGGAAGAAATAAATTGTCCAACAATTTCAAATTTTGGCACTCTCTTTTAAAAACTTAGATCAAATAAAAAATATTAATTGCAATTCATATAATTTATTATTATTTACATACTCTATGAGCTTTATATTAATGGTCATTTGATTTTAACAAAAGTGAGAACTCAAAGAGGAAAGGATAGTCATTTTAAAAAATTACTAGAGAGGCAATTGAATATGCAAATGTGAAAAGATTAATTTAAACCTTTACTTTATACAATACACAAAAATTAATTTCAAATGATCATAATTATAAATACAAGGCTTAAACTATGAAATTTCTAGAGAACCCATGAAAGTCATAGGACCTCAGGTTAAGCAAGCAGTTCTTAGATAAGACAGCAAAAAGCACAATCCATTAATAAAAAGTTTAATAAAATGCACTTCATCAAATTAATAAAATTTACATAAAAGAAGACATCATTAAGAAAATTAAAAGATGACCCAGGCTGGGAGAAAGTATATTTACAAATAATGTATTTGTAACAAATTATTAATCTGTAAATAACTGTAAAAACTCAATAATAAAAAAACAAATAATTCTTTTAACAAATGGGTAAAAGATATAAATATTTATAGACCAAGAAAGATATAAAAATTGTCAATAACAAAAGATGCCCATGTGGTTAGTCATTAGGAAAATGCCCATGGAAATTGTGAGATCCCATTACACCCCTACCAGAAAGGCTATGATAAAGAAGACAGACAATGACAAATGTTGGCAAGAATGTGTGAAAACTAGTTCCTCCATCATTGCTATTGAAAATGTAAAATTCCCTTGGGAAAATATTTTGGCAATTTCTTATATTGTTAGACATAAACTCACAATAAAACCCAGCATTCCACCTAAGAAAAATAAAACTATAATTCCATACAATGACTTCATAAACATTCACAAGAGAGAATAGTGAAAAATTAAAGAGTCCAAATTTTCATCAGGTTTTATATTTCTGCCACTTCGAATTTTTCTTTAAATTAGCATTTTCTTATTCATGTGATTTAAAGCAATTATGCAAGAAAAAATCCAAAAGTGTAGTTATTTTTAAGTGTTGTATGTTTGAAGTGCCTTTTTTAAGTGTTGTATGTTTGAAGTTGCCTTGGTCATCTAAAAATGTATAATTCAGCAGACACGGTGGTTCACACCCGCAATCCTTGGACTATGGGAGGCCAAGGCAGGAGAATCACTTGCGAAGCCAGAAGTTTGAGACCAGCCGAGGCAAAATAGAGAGACCTCTGTTTCTCTGAGAAAATAAAGTGTAGCTGATGTGGTGGCACATGCCTGTGTTCCAGCTACTGAGGAGGCTGAGGTGAAAGGATCACTTGAGCCCGGGAGTCAGTCTGCAATGAGCTATAATCACACTACTGCACTTCAGCCTGGGCAGCAGAGTGAGACCTTACCTTTAAAAAATATATAAGGCCGGGAGCTGTCGCTCACACCTGTAATTCTAGCACTCTGGGAGACCTGAGCTCACAGGTTTGAGACTAGACTGAGCAAGAGCAGGACCCCCGTCTGTAAAAATAGACAGGTGTTGTGGTGGTTGCCTGTAGTCCCAGCTACTTGGGAGGCTGAAGCAAGAGAAGCACTTGAGCCCAAGAGTCTGAGGTTGCTCTGAGCTCTGATACCACAGCACTATACAGAGGGCACTCTATTGAGGGCAAAAAAGTGAGAAAAAATGTAAAAGATCTGACATGTTTGTGAACTCATTCTGGAAAAAGTGCTTTGGAGGTGGACTGGGCACTAGTGTCGGTGCACAGCTTCCCATGGGAAGTCCTTTGATGGGATCATAATGATAATGATATTCAGCAATGAGGTGTGTAGCACTTTTTCTAGGATGAATTCATGAACTTAATTGTCAGGCCTCACATGTATACACACACACACATACACAAATACAAAATTAGTAAATATTACTACTGCTTAAAAGGAGTTATGTGAAAGTATGCATTTAGTTTTGCCTCCTTCCTAATTCCCCTTGTAACCATTTATCAACACGGCAGTGACTAACTCCCTACCCATTTACCCTGTAATAAAACAGATCATCTGCTAGCCCACACACATATACACCTTTTAGTATCTCACTCTTAAATAGGAATGTGTATCCAAGAATCTTCAGTGACCAACCTCAAAAAAGGCTCCAAGAGAAAGACAGAGACTCCAAGAAATAAACAAATAAAGGAACTCAAAGGAAATAGTGACGATATTGCAAAATATCAAAATTGTACTGTGAAAATTTTCAGAAAGGTAAGTGAAGATATATAAAAAAACAAAAAATATGACTGTGGAAAAAAATTGAAAAACACACAGAAAACAAGAAAGAGCTTTTAGAAATATGATGGTTGAGCTAAAGAATAACCAATACTGGCAAATACAGTTGAAGAAATCTCCTGGGAGTACACCTAAATGTCAGAGGTAATTAAAGCATCACTCCAGAGGATGAACCCTCTATCTTAGAACAAATGTGAGGCTAAAAAAACATGAGAAATAACACAAGAAATATTTTCAGAAGTCTAGAATGTGATTTTTTTATTGAAAGCATTTACCACTTGTTCAAAACAATAAAGGAAACGCACACACACAAAGGAATAGCACCATAAACTTTCTGTACAATCAAAATGAAAAATGTAAGAAAAAGAAAGAAAAATGCTTCGACCTTGAGGAGTGGAAGAAATAGGTCATCTAAGGACCAAAGAAACAGAATGGGATTACACATCACAATCTTAACAGTAGAAGCTAGAAGAGAAGGGGGTGATGCCGTTACAATTCTAAAGGAAATATGTGTTTTATATATTCTGGACCCCCCAACCAATCTACTAAATGTGAGAAGATATTAGATACTTTACATTAGGTCATGTCTAAAAAAAAGTTTCTCAGAGTCTCTCAGGAAGGTATTAGATCATGAGACAAAACATGACAGCTCAAATTACGTAAAAAGAGTTACCAAGGTCAGGAAAGAAATAATCTCACAAAGGAGAGAAGGGAAGGGAAGTTCTACAGTAAGAGTTGTGCAGACCAAACATCCAATCCCATGTTAAAAAAAACAAAAAACAAAAAACAGAGTGCTCCAACAGGGATGTGGTCAAAATTTGGTAACTTAAGAAGTAAAGTTATGTTATATTATTTACAAGTAAAGTTATGTTATTTATAAATAATGATATATCATTTAAATTTATGGAAGTAATACTAGAAGACACAGCTGAAAGAATTGCAAATGATTGCCTCTAGGTTTGAGAGCAAATAGGAGAAAGGACTGTTGCTTTTCATTGTAAGATTTGAACTATTTTACGACGTTCAAAAATAAACGCATGTATTCTTTTTTCAAAAAAGAAAAATGATGTCAGAACCAACATAGTCAATTCTAGTAAATGGAACTTGTGTTCCATTGATAGAATGCCTACATGTATGTTAACAAGAAACTGCCAAAGTAACAGTACAGCATTCACTGAAATGTGAACGTCCAAACCAAGTCTTTGCTTGGTCCTTCAGTGACCATGCACCTTTGCAAAAGTGAGAACACAGTTCTGATACACATGAGTTACCATTAACATAGCATCGTGCGACTCAGAGGACCTATGCCAGTTTTTACAGATTACATTTGGAAATTGATCCTTTATCATTCATGTAACTAGTGTCCTAGAAAGATTTATTTTCTTCTCCAATCATGTAAACCACACTGATTTGGAAATCAATTCCTTTAAGAACATGTAGGTTTTAGAAAAGAAACCATGTCATATTTATTTTGGAATATAT
The DNA here is from genome assembly GCA_963573935.1 of Arctocebus calabarensis. Lineage (NCBI taxonomy): Eukaryota > Metazoa > Chordata > Mammalia > Primates > Lorisidae > Arctocebus > Arctocebus calabarensis. The sequence goes on from CAUYON010121710.1 coordinate 7,980, forward strand.
TTCTAGAAGATTCCTGCCATGTCAGAAGTACTAAATATCTTTCCTTGAGGATTCTTTTGCTTACAGTTCTCAGTAAAAATAGAGTACTTAGCAGTTCACTGGTGTGTGAAAATCAATTAAAAACACAACTAAAGTTTTAGGATGTTCTTTAATTTTGTTCTACTTTCAGATGAGGGTTCTGGTCAATTCTGACTTTATTCCTATTAGTTCATCCATCAGAAATTATAATTACCTTTATTCTAGTCCTTAATTACTTTTACCAAAAATCTATGTAATATTCAAGATGACTTAAATTATTTTGTCCAAAAGAAAATGTTTAATTTAGAGTGATTAGTCAGTAGAGTTGATAACTACATTGTTTTCCCTACAGAGAAGGGACGCTTGTTCTGGAGAAAGAGTTTTAACACAAGCAAGGAAGTAAATCCATCCTACATAATATAAAGATGCCAAAAAACTTCAAATTTAATTAAATAGACTATATATATATATATATATATATATATATATATATATATATATACATATGTGAATCGGAAGAAATTGATATGTTAAATTGCTTAGATATGTTTAAAAATTACATTTTTACTTAATATGTTTTGTAAATACTAGTTTTATGATTCCTTGTTACTTTGTAAATAAACTTTAATAAAATATAATTTAGGAGTAGATAAAAAAGAATTTTTACAAACATATACACCTGTGTTAACACCATCACAATTGGGCTATAGAATAACTGTATCCCCAAATTTATGTCACACTCGGCCACCTTAAGGATCCAATATCCTGCCTCTGCCACTGTACATTAGATTGCCTGATGTAGAATTTCATATACATGGAGTCAGACGGAAAGCACTTTTTTGACTTCTGGCTCCGTTTTTAGCACATCTTTTTGTGATTTGTCTGTGTAGTCACATTTGTGAATAGTTTATCACCTTTTATTTCTGGGTGGTAATCCATTGTTAATGAAAACTTACTTGTGTTCCTCCGAATTTTGGCAGTTACAAATAAAAGTGAAATGAATGTCTGTCTACAAGTTTCTATGCAGAAAAATGTTTTTAATTACTTTAAATACCTAAGAATAATACCACTGGGTCATATGGTTAAGTGTTTAACTTTCTAAGAAACTGCCAATCTATTTTCCAAAACACTGCATCATTCTATATTCCCACCAATAACACAGGAGAATTCCAGTTGCCCCAAATCCTTGCCAGCACTTGTTACTGTCAGTCATTTTAATTTTAGCCTTTCTGCTGTGTTTAGCGGTAAATCACTGAAGTTTTAGTGTGTGTTTCTGTAATGCCTGCTAATTGGTAATGATATTAAGCACCATGTTATATATCCTTTTTTCAAAAGTGTCTGTTCAAATCTTTTACACATTTTAAAATTTAGGTTGTGTGTATGTGTATTCATTGAGTTGTAAAACAGTCAAAAATACTTAGGATACATGTCTTCTTCTGGGGTATATGTTGTGAACAGTTTTTCCCTTTTGGGGACATGCTATTTTATTTTCTTAATGATCTTTTTTTTAAGAGAAAATTTCAATTTTAAAAATCCGAATATATAAATCTTTTTTTTTCTTTTATGGCTAGTACTTTGTATGCCGGTTAAAAAAAAAAATCACCTACCTTCATCCAATAAAGGCTTCGTCCTATTTTTTAGCCTTAAAGTTTATCAGTTTGGTTTTTATATTTTTCTTAGTAGTGCTTCCTTCCTTGTCACTTTGGAGTCTCCCCCTATGCATCACCAGCTTAGTCGTCAGCAGAAACTCATGGGTTGACGTCCTCAACCCCCAGGCCATGGATCAGTACCAGCTAGGTCAGTGGCCTGTTAGAAACGGAGCCACACAGGAGACAAGCAGTGGGCAAAGGAGGGAAGCCTCATCTGTCACTGTCTCCCATCACTCCCAGATGGGACCAAGTGGTAGGAAAACAAGCTCAAGGCTCCCACTAATTCTGCATTATGGTGAGTTGTGTAATTATTCGACTAAATATTATGATGTTAATAATAGAAATAAAGTGCACAGGAGTGAAGGAATGCAATGTCCTTCATTCATCCTGAAAGCATTTCTCACCCCCTTCCTTGGCAAAATTGTGTGCCATGAAACCAGTTTCTGGTGCCGAAAAGGTCAGGGCAGATGTCTGGAGTCTCTTTCTGAATCCCTTTATTTCTCACTAGTCTGACATGGCAGCCAAGTTCAGCCCACTGAACTTCAACCTTTGTTTCCTCAACTTGCCTCTGAATTTGTCCTCCTCAAGAAACAGTCTTTAAAGTGCCTAAAGGCAGAAAGTCTATAGTCCAACTTTTAAAATTCTCTTCTCTGTGGGATCACAGTCCAAAAATTGTTGTTTAGTATATTTTGCTCAGTTTTTTAAATTGTCCACAGTTGGGAGTTAGGTCTGGTTCTAGTAATTTGGTCATAGGCAAAAATGGAAATGCTATTGTTTTTAAGCACTGAGTTAGGTAAGCTCATAAATTAAATATATAAAACATAACTGAGGATAAAGAGCAAATACTTACAATAACCTCCCCCTAATTTTTACCTTCTTAAGTGAAAACTAGCAATAGGAAGAAACAATATGAATATTCTGAAGACTTTAAGACATTTTCAGGCTGGGTGCTGCCTGTGGCTCAGTGAGTAAGACACCGGCCCCATATACCAAGGGTGGTGGGTTCAAACCCAGCCCTGCTCAAATTGCAACAAAAAATAGCCAACCCTTGTGGTGGGCGCCTGTGGTCCCAGCTACTCGGGAGGCTGAGGCAGGAGAATCGCCTAAGCCCAGGAGTTGGAGGTTGCTGTGAGCTATGTGACGCTATGGCACTCTACTGAGAGCAATAAAGTGAGACTCTGTCTGTACAAAAAAAAAAAAGATATTCCCAGGCATATTATTAAAAATATTAAAAGATAAGACATTTACTTTTTTAAATATACTGAGCCATTATATTAAAAGTAATAAAGCCTCAGGAATTTTATGAGCAATAATACCAGAAAGCAATTTATTTTTCTAAATAATATTCATATTTTATAAACTATTTACCATTAGTCAACATCGTTAATTATAAAGATGTTAGAGTTGGTTGCTAGTTTTATTTCACATGATGTAAGAAGGTATCTTGTGGTTGCCATGAGATTGGAGGCAGAGTTGTTACTTCTCATTAAAAGAAATAAAATGGGAGAAAATATTTGCAAACCATATGTCTGATAAGGAGTTAATATACAAAATAATTAAGAGCTCAAAATAACTCAATATAAACAAATAATCCAATTTAAAAATGTAAAAACATCTTGAAAAGAAACTGCTCAAACAACGACATACAAATGGCCAACAGGTAATTGAAAAACAAATGTTTAGCATCACCTCTCAACAAGGAAGGCAAATTGAAACCACAATGGACATCACCTCACACCTGTTAGAATGGCTTTTATAAAAATGATGAAAGAAATGTTGGTGAACAGTTGGAGAAAAGAGAACTCTTGTGCATTGTTGTTACAAATATTAATTGGAAAATACTATGGAAGTTCTTCAAGAAACTAAAAATAAAATTATATGATCCCACAATCCTATTTCTGGGTATATATAAAAACAAATTGAAATCAATATGCCGAAGAGATATCTACAGTCCCATGATCATTGTAGTATTATTAACAATTGCCGAGATGTTAAATTAACCTAACTGTCCATAAGTGAATGAATGTATAAAGAAAATGTACATATGTACACTATGGAATACTATTCAGCCATTAAAAAGAAGGAAATTTTGTCATTTTTGACGATGTAGGTGAACTTGGAGACTATTATGCTAAATGAAATAAGCCAGGCCGGGGAAAAAAAAGACCGCAAAATCCCACCTATATGTGGATTCTGAAAATGTTAAAGTGGTAGAAGTGGAGAGTCAAAGGATCATTTCCAGAGGCTAGGCAGGGATGGGGGTAGGGAGCAGGGGAAAGGAATGAGGCATTGCTGGGCAAAGGGTGCAAAGTTTCACATAGGAGGAGGAAATGTTGATGTCTATTGCACAATAAGGCCACTATAGTCAATAATAAATATTGTATATTTCAAAATAATTAAGAAAGTAAATTTCAACTGTGTCACACAAAAAATAGGTAATACGGTGATGGATATGTTGATGTAATTATTTGCCACTGTGTACATAACATGTATATCAAAGTGTCACATTGTAACCCATAAATGTATATAATTATGATTAGTCAATTAAAAGCAATATTAATACAAAGAAATGTTAAAAGCCTGAAATGCAGAGGAGAAAATATGTGAGAAAAAAGAGACTAGTGTACGAAGATTTTCCACACAGATATTTATGGTTGCCTGCTTATTCAAGTGATTTGGATGAAGTAATCAATTTTTAAAAATTTACTAGCTAATTGAATGTAACACCTGTCTTGATTACTTTTTTTCTCACTAAAATTTGACTATGAGCACCAAGTATAGTTCTCAACATTATGCAGAAATGTTTGAATGTTTTTTTCCCACCTTATATTGCATAACATCTATTGCTTTTTCTCATTTGCATTCCTTAATCCGCTCTTTGCAAGCATGTGAAATTTTTCAGGCCATAATTGTAGGATGGATTATATGAGAGTGATGAAGTATTTCCCAAATTCTCTTCCAACTATCCATTGCTCTATTCTGTCTAGATTTAGTGACACTGAACATTATTATTATTAATTATAATGACCAGCATCAGCAAAGGTCTTATACAGAGAGATGGTAGCAATGCTTCTCTGCAATCTGCTTTTGCCTATGTTATCTAGCTTGTGAAATAAGCATTACGATTTCACATTTCTGGTTGAATACTTGTGGCTCAGAAAAGTTAAGGAAATTACCTATGATCACACAGCTTCTAAGTGAGTGAAACTAGAACTCAAACTCAGATTTATATGAGTCCAACACCCAGGGTCTTTGATTGTACCACATTGCTACCTATTTTATCTGAGTTCCTGAGGCTGTAACTTAATTCTACTGAATTATCTTAAAGGGTATAAGAGGTTCACATGAAGAAAGACACCAGATCAATATTTTTCCAGGTGATTTTTTTATTTATTTTTTGGAGGGGGACAGAGTCTTATTAAGTCGCCTTTGGTAGAGTGCTGTGGTGTCACAGCTCATAGTAACCTCGAACTTTTGGGCTTAAGCCATTCTCGTGCCTCAGCCTCCCAAGTGACTGGGACTACAGGCATCAGCCATAATGCCGGGCTATTTTTTGGTTGTAGTTCTCATTGTTGTTTGGCAGGCCTGGGCTGGATTCGAACCCGCCAGATCTGGTATACGCGGCTGGTGCCCTAGCCACTGACCTACAGGCACTGAGCCCAGGTGATTTTTTTTGAGGAAAAAGTAGGAAGTCTTGGGACATAGAGGTGCTTCTTCATCTTAGACATGAAAGGAGAAAGTGTGGGATGGTTCCACTTCAGTCACCCCGATGCATCTGGGACCCGTCCCTCAGTTCCACGGCTTTCCATTGTGTTTACCCTCAGGATAATATGTTCCCACTTATGGATTGAAATTGGCGGTCTGTGATGCTTACAAGTTCATCACCAGTTTATACCAATTGTATAAAATACAATATTTTTTACTCTATTGTGTTAATTGTTCCTGAGATAAAGTATAACTTTAATGCCAAATTTTACTCTCTTAAAATAGAAGAAACATATTAGAATATTAGCAAAATATGTATCATTGCCAGATGGGCTACTATAATTTTGAACAAGTCACTAAAAATTCTGCTTCAGTCCCTACATTTCAAATATGAAAGTAATAATTTTCCTCCTCCAGGTGAATGATGTGGCTCACAGTGATTCAAAGGACTAGAAACACCTTGAATAGAGTTTTAAAGCAAAAGCTGAATATACACCATTCTGCTCAGAATGTACATCATCTGGGGTCCCATCTCTATCAACGATTTGGGTGGGAAAAATGTATGAAAAATTCAGAGCCTATGAGAGGCATGATAATTGATGTAGGAGGATAATCTGGGTAGAGAAGGTGGACTTAGGTACTGCAGGGTTCAATCAGGGCATGTGAAGGTTCCTTTTAGTGCCAAGGTCTCATTGTTTGCAGTTTTTCGCTGTTTAATCATGTATGTTTTGCTTGGAGAAAAAGGTAGAAACCTTTGAAACCGTGAAAACCATGTTCTTCAGAGTATGTTTCGTTAAAACAACATAAGGCTTCTTGTTTCTGCAGTTCCCTGAGAACATATGACGATACTTTGTTCCAACGGGGCTTTCAGAGACACTCCAGAAGATTGTTACTGCCCTGCCTTGGCCAATGATCATGTACAGGAAAATAGGAATGGTGATTTGTTTTCTGGTCACTTTCAATTTAACAGTCGGAATTTTATACCATAAAACCAGAAGACCTCAACTTCCCACCTGATAGTCTCTTGAAGTGTTTAGGCCACAATTACCAAGTTCTGAGAATGAGATCTCTTTCTGTGTCTATAAACTCCTTACCTCCATCCACCAGCACCAGCAAGGGGAGGGGGCAAGAGGCATGTTGAGCAAAAAGATAGACACGATGCCGTCACACTGATGGTCACGAGAGGACGTCAACTAGGACTGCGGGACCTCTGGAAAGAACCTGTGAAGGGACAGACGAGCACCCTGATCACACCAGTCACCCTCCAGCACTGTGTCCGGGAGGTGGCACCAGGTCACAGCAGGGGTAGCTAAGAGCCCTTGCAAGAACCACAGCAACTTGACTCGCACCAGAGGGTCAGCCTTTGCCCTTCAGTAGCCCAGAGCCCTGAACTGGTCCATGTCCCTGATGGATATGAATCACTCAGTATCAGTACGTCAGTTTCTATAATCGAGGGTTAAACCGGGTAAGTACCAGGAAAATTACAAAGGGATGGCCCACAGGCATGAGTGCAGAGAATCCTCCGCCCTCTGTTCAATCCTACATGCCAGGTGAGGGGTCAGAGGGTGCGGGAAGGGAAAGTACCCGGCCATGCCCTAGGTGGGACTCAGGGAGGGCTTGGCTCACAGCACCACGGTGGTACTGCCAGTGCTGCCTGGAACCAGCCGCAGGGAGCTGCTCAGAAAGTTTCGGGAAGGCCCTTCTGGAGACCAGGATCCAGGACAGGTCTGGTTCCTTCCACACGGTGCTGCTTGCTATGTGGAAAATACCAGCCATCCTGGTACCAGCGACCATCCTGATCGCTAGAGGACAATTTAGAAACTTGGAGGTGAGGGACAGGATCCCCATCACCTGGGCCTAACACAGACACTTCAGAACAAGGTCAAATCTGAGAGGACCAGAGCAATATAGCCCCCTCCAGTGAGCAGGTGGATGCCCTCCAGGGTGGGCTGCTAGTCAGCATTCTTGGTGGTGACGGGACACCACTGCTTTCAACAGCCTTTCCTCTGCTTTTAACCTTTCTGCTTCCGTGAGGAGACAGCACGGGAGGGAAGGAGTAAGCGAGGTGTACAGGGAACACTTCGTGGAAACAAGAGATATGGTTCTTCTTTGCAGAGTCCTCTGTGGATCACACGAGGGCCCGCAGGAGAATCCCGACAACGCTAGCCTTCTCTCCCCGCACTCCCTGGGCCCCCTACCATGATGTGGGATTGAGCAGGTGGCCCTGCAGACCCCTGGACTCCTGCCCCTGCACTATTTTCCTCGGATTTGCCTTCATAGAGCCTTATACCCTAGAGCCCCACAACGTGGATTAATACCTGGAAAACCATAATATGATGAGATTATTTTCCTTAAGAAACCTCTAAATTGGGGCTTTAAAGTCAAACTTTTAGGTGAGGTCTCACCTAACGTGCGTGATGCAATAGTACATTTCAAAACTATTAAGAAAAGAGTATAATTGTGATGGATGTGTTACTTAGTTCAATGTGAGCATTTCACACTATCGAAGCAGTACCCTGAATCCCGTCAGTGCATCAATGTACACAGTTATGATTTAATTTTTTTAAAAAGTCACTTTAAATGTAGGAGCCCAGTTATGTTGTTTTTGTTGTTGTTGTTGTTGCCCAGTTATGTTTTCATACTAAATTTATAAAAATGAATTAAAATACTTATTATTGGGAGGATGCTAATTTTCTATGAATTGGTAGTAACTGTAGAGATATACATTTCAGAAATAAATAATAGAGGTAGAAATGAAGGGCCTTTTGCAACATAATTTCACTTTTACTGACTAGATAACAGAAAACCACTTTGACCCTTATATGCCTTACAATTTTCTCCCAGTTGTGGCTTTTCTTTTCTTTCTCTCTAGGGTGTCTTTGATGAATATAAGATTTATAAATTTTAATTTAGTCAAAATATATCAATCTTTTCCTTTATCAATCCTGCATTTCTGTGTATTAAAATTGTTCCTTCATAGTAGGCAAAATATGGAGACCCTGTCTCTACCAAAAAAACAATTTAATTTAGCCAGGGATAGTATTGTATGTCTGTAGCCCTAACTACTTGGGAGGCTGAGGCTAGAGGATTACTGGAGTCCAGGAGTTCAGAGCTGCTGTGAGATTTGATTGTGCCACTGTACTCCAACCTCAGCGACAGAGTGAAACCCCATCCCTTGAAAAACAAAAAATCATTCCTACTTTGAGACCATACAGGAATTATCCTATGTCCTTCTACATATTTTCCTCCCAAATTTGGCTTGGAAGTGCTTACTTTTGCTGATGAGTTTTTGACTGATGTAAGGTCGGGATTCATTTCAGTATTTTTTTTTTAAATCATATTTGTGACCAATTTTCTAAATACATTTTTGTTTCACACATTGACCTGCTACAGTTCACACTCTTCCCTATGTAAGTCTTTTCTTTAACTTACAGATCTGCTGCTGGGTTGTTTTTCTCTTGTTATTCTGTCCCTTTGATCTAACCTTCCACCAACATCGTGTCTAAGTTGCTACAACTTTGTAATACGTGTTCATTCTGGCAGAAATGGTTCTCCCTTAATTCGGCTTCAGGAGCTCAGTGGCGGACATGTGATGTAGAGCTGTGGAGTAGGGCTACAACTGTCCCAGTGTCCCTTGAACAAGTCACTCTCCTTCTCTGGACCCCTGTTTATGAAATCTATCTAATGGGATGGAAATAATAGAAAGTACGTTTTGTAGGCCTGTGTGCTTGAATCATATTATGAACTCATAGGACAGCTCCTGACAGAGTAAGGACTACAGGCTTGTTTGATACAATACGCAGTAGAACCTCGATCGTCGACCACCTCCCTACACTGACCACCTCCCAGGTTGAGCTAATGTCACAGACCAGACACGCATCACACATACGTATCAGTGCAGGGATTATAAACCTGGCCTACTTCCTTATGGTGACCGCCTCTGTGTGCTGACCAAGTTGTTACAATCCCTTGGGTGGTCAACTTATAGGAGGTTACACTGAACATCAGGATCATGATATGATGCTGTAGGATTTTCTTTACCATGAGTTTTTCTTACACTTCTGCATACTATTTATTTATTTATTTATTTATTTGTAGAGACAGAGTCTCACTTTATAGCACTCAGTAGAGTGCCATAGCATCACACAGCTCATAGTAACCTCCAACTCCTGGGCTTAGGCAATTCTCTTGCTTCAGCCTCCCGAATAGCTGGGACTACAGGCGCCCACCACAATGCCTGGCTGTTTTTTTGTTTTGCAGTTCAAACAGGGCGAGCTTGAACCCGCCACCCTCAGTATATGGGGCCGGTGTCCGACTCGCTGAGCCATAGGCACCACCCTCTGCTTACCACGTTGGTGAAGACAATCCTGTTCTCCTTTCTTTGATATTGCATAGAAAGTATAAAATTAAGAGAATTGAAATCTTCATTTTTAGTCTCTCTCTACATGACCATTGTATATTTCTCCATGTATTTTGATAATATCTTTCCAAAAAAAAAGTTTAATTTTCTAAATAAAATCTTAACACTTCTGTTGGATTCACTCCTTGGCATATCATGTTCCTCTTCTCTCTCTTTTTTTGTCACAGGATATCACTCTGTTGCCCAGACTATAGTGCAATAGTGTCGTCGTAGCTCACCACAACCTCAAGTCTTTAGCTCAAGCGATCCTCCTCCCTCAGCCTCCCAGAGTGCTAAGATTACGTGAGCCATCATGCTCAGCCTTGCATTTCTCCTTATGATGTTGTAAGTATCACACAAAGTGGATTTTCTATTATTTATTATTGTTTTATAGAAATTCAACTGACATGTTTACTAATCTTATAACTATAAATCTTGCTGACTTCTCCTAAATTCTTTAAAATTTTCTATAGAGAACATCTTTCATGTAAAATGTTAGAGTTTCATGTCTTCCTTTATAAACCTTAAATCTTATATCAAATTTTTTTCTACATAGTAATCTCATATTGAAAAGATCATATGGTTTTCCTCCTTTAATCTGTAATTAATTTCATTAATAAGTTAATCTATAATATCAGTTTTCTGATTAACCAATTTTGGATTCCAAGAATAAATCCATCTTGGTCATGATGTATCATGCTCTTTATGCATTGCTGATATTTATATACATTGTTAATATTATTGCTAATCTTTGACATCACTGTTTACTAGTGAAATTGTCCTATAATATTCCTTTTTGTGTGTTTTGTTCTCAGGTTTTGGTGACAAATTTACACTAGTCTCAATAACGAGTTGGGAAGTTTATTTACTTGTCTTTTCTCTGAAAGATTTCATTGAGAGTTTTAATCGTTTAATCATTTTACACACATGCTAAAAAATGCATATAAACACATCTGGAACTGATATTTTCTTTGTGGAAAGAAATTTTTAATTACTGATTGTGTGTATCATTTAGATTTTCAATTTCTTCTTAAGAAAGTTTAATTTATTTTCATCTTTCTAGGAAATTTCTCATTTCATTTCAATTTCTACATCTACTGACATATGTTGTTTCTGATATCCTCTTATTCATTTTAATCTCATCGCCATCTGTTCCTTTGGTCCATTTTTATTCCTAATATTGTTTACTATTTATATTTATGGTCCATATTTTTTCTTGATTTATCTTTATGGAGGTTTAGATTCAAAGAACAAAATTTGACTGTATTGATACTTTTTATGTCTTTATTTTCCACTTCATTGCCTTCTGCTATAATTTCATTAATGCTTCTTCCCTTCTAGTTTTCTTCTGCTTACCCTTTTTTTTCATTTCCCATTATTTCTTAAATAAATACATTTGCCATTTAATTTAATCTTTTTCCTTTCTAATATAAACATTTAAATCTATTTCTTTTTCTCTCAGAACTACTCCATATCTCAAATTTTGTTATGTAATAATTTAATTATCATCTTGTAATTTATGTTTTAAATTATTTCTATGACCCATAAATTATTTAGGTATATATATATATATTTTTTTTTAATTTCCAAATATATTATGCAGCTGTTTGTTATCACCATGTTAATTATTTATAATTTAATTACAGAATTAAATTATAACAGAAAATTAATTGCAGAAAATTATATTTGACTCTGAATCTTTGAAACATTTTTGGCACTTGCTATTCGACCTAATAATCATGCATTTTATAAATGTTGTACGTTCTTGAGAAGAATCTATTTCCAGTTGTGTTGTGTATACATTTTATCAAGCTTAATCTTAATCAAGTGTATTTATAGCTTTGATGTTATATTTTAGGCAGGCCTATTAGATAAAGCTTATTAATTATGTTGTTCAGTTTTATGGCCTTCATTCAAGTTTCTTAATCTATTAATCCCTGCAAGAGCTGTGTTAAAAATTTCCTGTTGTGCCATGTCAACTTCAATCTGCAATATTAAACCATTTTTTGTATTTTTTGTATTTTTTTTATTGTTGGGGATTCATTGAGGATATAAGAAACCAGGTTACACTGATTGCATTTGGGTTTTTTTTGTTTGTTTATTTATTTATTTATTTATTTTTACATATACATGTGTTAATTAGGTTTCCACTTTTTGCCTCACAGAATTTAAAAGGCTTAACATTTAGTAACAATAACAATGTTTAAGATAAGGACTAGAAACAAAAACCATGTAAAGAATGGACGAAGATCAATACATTCAGAAAAGAAAACAGACGATTACTGCATCAAAATATTAAGCGATATTAATAATAATAATGCCATGAAAGTAACATTCACATTGTCAAATAAGAGTATGTCTATTAGAGAAAGCTTTGACTCTGAGGCTCAGTCTGGAGTCATCAGTTAACTTCTTATATTTTTTCAAAGTCTCAAAGAACCATTTTTTAATAATTTTAAAGTTATATTATTAGGAACATAGAATTTTAGAATTGTTAAGTATATCTCCAGCAATATACTTTAAAAAGCATATTTGTTTACCTGTTTTTTGTGTGTGTGTGGTTAGCATAGCCTTGTTTTTTGTTATTGTTGTTGTGGTTAGGGTTTCTCCAATATATATTGTTCTATTCTTTGACTTTCAATCTTTTATTTTACATATGCCTCTTTTAAGAAAGTATGACTTATATTTTACTTGTGTTTCTGCTTAGATTTTAGCGTTATTATTTCTATTTTTCCAGCTCCACAATCTTCATCTCTCAACCACAGCCTTTTGACTGTTTACATCGGAAGTGGTTATTGATACATTTGGATACATTTCTATCTTCCACATTAGTGTTTTATTTTTATTGCTTCCCCACAGTTATCTTTATGTCTTTGTTTCTTTTTTCCTTGCCTCTTTTGGATTGAGTTTGTTTGTTTCCTAGTTTACTTTCCTCTCTATTCTATTTCTTTCGGTCCAGTAGCAAGGACCATCTTCAACATTTCTCTATGCACATTTACCTCAACACACTCTAATAACATTAATGCCTTTGTCTTCTCCATCTCAGATATGCTGCCGTCATTTTCTTCTGCCTGAATTAAACTATTTAGAAGAAACCTGAGAGCTGTTATGGGCTGAATTCTGTCTCTCAAAAGGAAAAATTCATAGATCTACCCACCAATATCTCTGAACGTGACCGTATTTGGAAATGGGGTTGTCACAGATGTAACCCATTAAGAGAAGGTCATAATGCTGTAGGGTAAGTTCTTAGTCAGTGTGACCGGTGTCCTCATGAGAAGAGGAGGAAGGGAGATCCAGACGTGGGCTGGAGAATAACTCCACGTGCTAGTGGGGGGAGAGATGGGCCTGTGGCAGCTGCTACAAGGATCATTGGCAAACAATCGGGAGCTGGGCAGAGGCGAGGGATTAGTCGACAGATTTCAGACACAGCAGGTCCTCTTAACATCATGAATGTAGACTCTTATCCTCAGGT
>CAUYON010121711.1:0-53430 GCA_963573935.1 Arctocebus calabarensis
ACGTGAAAAGTCTGTTTTCTGGCTTGGCGCCTGTGGCTCAGCGGGCTAAGGCACCAGCCACGTACAACTGAGCTGGCAGGTTCGAATCCAGCCCGGGCCTGCCAAACAACAAAGATGGCTGCAACCAAAAAATGGCCGGGCATTGTGGCGGGTGCCTGTAGTCCCAGCAACTTGGGAGGCGGAGGCAAGAGACTCGCTTGAGCCCAGGAATTGGAGGTTGCTGTGAGCTGTGATGCCACAGCACTCTATCCAGGGTGACAGCTTGAGGCTCTGTCTCAAAAAAAAAAAAAAGAAAAGTCTGTTTTCTTTTGATTTGAGACAGTGTCTTACCTTGCCCAGTCAAAAAGTTCTATTGGAATTGTTTGGATTGCATCAAATTCACAGATTGGTTTGGGGAGAACTGATTATTTCTACAATATTAGCTTTTCTGTTCATGAACATGGTATTTCTCTCTATTTATTTAGCTTTTTTTTTTTTGAGACAAAGCCTCAAGCTGTTGCCCTAAGTAGAGTGCATCACAGCTCACAGCAACCTCCAATTCCTGGGCTCAAGAGATTCTCCTGCCTCCGCCTCCCAAGTAGCTGGGACTACAGGCGCCCACCACAACGCCTGGCTATTTTTGTTGTAGCCATCAGTTGTCTGGCAGGCCCGGGCTGGATTTGAACATGCCAGCTCAGGTGTATGTGGCTGGCACCTTAGCCGCTTGAGCCACAGGTGCTGAGCCTATTTATTTAGTATTTCTAAAAATAGTATCAGCGCCTGTGGCTCAGTGAGTAGGGCACTGGCCCCATATACCGAGGGTGGCGGGTTCAAACCCAGCCTCGGCCAAACTGCATCAAAAAATAGCTGGGCGGGCTCGGCGCCTGTGGCTCAACGGGCTAAGGCGCCAGCCACGTACACCTGAGCTGCTGGGTTCGAATCCAGCCCCGGGCCGCCAAACAACAATGACGGCTGCAACCAAAAAAAAAAAAAAAATGGCCGGGCGTCGTGGTGGGCGCCTGTGGTCCCAGCTACTTGGGACGTGGAGGCAGGAGACTTGCTTGAGCCCAGGAATTGGAGGTTGCTGTGAGCTGTGATGCCACAGCACTCTATCGAGGGTGACAGCTAGAGGCTCTGTCTCAAAAAAAAAAAAAATGGCCGGGCATTGTGGCAGGCACCTGTAGTCCCAGCTACTTGAGAGGTGGAGGCAAGAGACTCGCTTGAGCCCAGGAATTGGAGGTTGCTGTGAGCTGTGATGCCACGGCACTCTGTCCAGGGTGACAGCTTGAGGCTCTGTTTCATTAAAAAAAAAAAAGAAAGAAAGAAAAACAATAATCAGTGTCATAGAGATTAAATAATAAGTACTAGGAAAGGTAATAAAAGCTACTCTTTGCACTGATTTTTATAACTCTACATTAAGTGTGAAATCCAGTCATGTAATGGTGTACAGCAGATTTTGTTCTTGTTCATTGCTTTTTACATTCCATTTTACAAATATAACAAAACTTACTTTACCCATTTGGCTGTTGATGGAAATTAACATTGTTTTAGTTTAGAATTATTGAAATAAACCTGCCATGAATATTCTTTTACGGATCTTTTGATGAACACACATATAAGTACGTATTTTTGGTAAGCACATATCTATCATAGGGAATAATTATGTTTATTTCTACTGGGTCCTTCTAAATATTTTCTCAAAGTGGTTGTACTTACAACCTCACTCTCACCAGCAGTATGTGAGACTTCCAGTTGTCCACATTTTCACCAACACTTTTTATTGTCTCATTTTATTTATTTATTTATTTATTTAAGACAGTTTCACTATGTCGCCCTGGGAAGAGTGCCGTGGCATCACAGCTCACAACAACCTCAAAATCCTGGGCATAAGTGATTCTCTTGCCTCAGCCTCCCGAGTAGCTGGGACTACAGGCACCCGCCACAACACCCGGGTATTTTTGGTTGCAGTGTCATTGTTGTTTAGCAGGCCTGGGCTAGGTTCGAACCTGCCAGGCTTGGTGCATGTGGCTGGCACCATAACCACTGTGTTATGGGCGCTGAGTCTGTCATATTTTTTAAAATGGTCTCACTTTGTTGCACAGGATAGAATGCAGGGGTGTCATCATAGCTCACAGCAAACTCAAACCCTACGCTCCAGCAATCCTCCCGCTTTAGCCTCCTGAGTAGCTGGGACTACATGTGCATACCACCGTGCCTTGGTCATTTGCATTTTTTGTGGATATGGAATCTCTTTCTTGCTCAGGCTGGTCTCAAACTCCTGACCTTAGTTGATCTTCTTACCTAGACCTCCCAAGGTGCTAGGATTCCAGGCATAAGCCACTTTGTCTAGCCTATCTTTTTAATTTGAGCTATTCTGGTTAATGTGTGTGGCATCTCTTTCTTTCTTTCTTTCTTTTTTCTAGTCAAGCGAAGCAGTGGGAGTGGAGAATGAACAAAGGAATCTGTGACTGGTTGTGATCAATTAGTTGTAAACACCACTGCACTCAGACCGGCCTCTTTCTTCTCTTTTCTCTCTTTCCTCCCCTCCAGTCCTATTTCCCTCCCTCTCTTCCTCCGTTCCTTCCTTCCTTCCTTTCTTCTTTCCTCCTTCCCTCCCTCCCTCCCTCTCTTTCTTTAGTCTCAAGCTGTTGCCTGGGTAGAGTGCTGTACTGCCACAGCTCACAGCAACCTCAAACTCTTGGGCATAAGTGATTCTCCTGCCTCAGCCTCCCGAGTAGCTGGGACTACAGGTGCCCGCCACAACACCTGGCTATTTTTCTGTTTTGCAGTTCAGCAAGGCCGGGTTTGAACCCGCCACCTTTGGTATATGGGACCAGCGCCCTACTCTATGAGCCAAAGGCGCCGCCCTATTTTTTTTATTTATTTTTGAGACAGAATTTCAATTTCACTCTGTCACCCTGGGTGTCAGCATAACTCACAGCAACCTCAAACTCTTGGGCTTGAGCTATCCTCTTGCCTCATCCTCCCAAGTAGCTGGTGCCCGCCACAATGCCTGGATAGTTATTCTGTTTTTTTTAGTAGAGACAGGGATGGGGGAGTCTCTTTCTTGCTCATGTTGGTCTCAAGCTCCTGAGCTCAAGTGATATACTGGCCTTGTCCTCCCAGAGTGGTAGGATTACAGGCATGAACTACTATTACCTGACATGCTTTCTTTCTTTTTTTTTTTTGAGACAGAGTCTCACTTTGTTGCTTTCCGTAGAGTGTTGTGGCATCACGGCTCACAGCAACCTCCAGCTCTTATGCTTAGGGGATTCTGTTGTCTCAGCCTCCAGAGTAACTGGGACTACAATGCCTGGCTATTTGTTGTGGCAGTTTGGCTGGGGCCAGGTTTGAACCTGCCACCCTTGGTATAAGGGACCAGCGCCCTACTCACTGAGCCATAGGAACCACCCTTTATTTTCATTTAGTTCAAAATATTTTAAAATTTCTCTTGAGATTTCTTGTTTGACCCATGTGTTTAGAAGTGTTTTGTTTAATCTCCAAGTATTTGGGATTTTCCAGCTGTCTTTCTGTTATTTACTTCTGCTTTAATTTCATCATGGCCTGAGAGCATTTCCCTTTTTTTTTTTTTTGAGGCAGAGCCTCAAGCTGTCACCCTGGATAGAGTGCCATGGCATCATAGCTCACAGAAACCTCCAATTCCTGGGCTCAAGCAAGTCTCTTGCCTCCGCCTCCCAAGTAGCTGGGACTACAGGCGCCCGCCACAATGCCCGGCCAATTTTTGGTTGCAGCCGTCATTGTTGTTTGGTGGGCCCGGGCTGGATTCTAACCCTCCAGCTCAGGTGTACTTGGCTGGCGCCTTAGCCCTTTGAGCCACAGGCACTGAGCCTTTTTTTTCTTTTTTGAGACAGTTTCTCACTCTGTCACCCAGGCTCAAGTATAGTGGTGTCAAAGCTCCCTGTAGCCTCAAACTCCTGGGCTCAGTGATCCTCCCACCTCAGCCTCTCAAAGTGCTGGTACTACAGGCACATGCCACCCCATCTAACTAATTTTTTAATTTTTTTTCTTTTCTTTTCTTTTCTTTTTTTTATTTTGCTCTTAATTTCAGCTGACTTTCACTCTTCTTAGTTTGGAGTTTTTGGGGGTTTTTCCCTTTCTTCCTTTAGCGTTTTTCTTGCCCTTTGTCTACCAAGTAGCTGGGATTACAGGTGCCCGCCACAATGCCCAGCTTCTTTTTTTTTTTTTTAAAGAGACAGAGTCTTACTCTGTTGCCCTCAGTAGAGTGTCGTGGTATCACAGCTCACAGCAACCTCCAGCTCCTGGACTTAGGAGATTCTCTTGCCTCAGCCTCCTGAGTAGCTGGGACCACAGACACCGGCCACAACACCCGGCTATTTTTTGTTGCAGTTCTTGCCTCAGCCTCCTGAGTAGCTGGGACCACAGACACCTGCCACAACACCCGGCTATTTTTTGTTGCAGTTTGGCCAGGGCCAGTTTCGAACCCTTCACCCTTGGTATATGGGGCTGGTGCCCTGCTCACTGAGCCAAAGGCACCACTCAATTTTTAAATTTTTTTTTTTTTTTTTAGTAGAGACAGAGTCTCACTTTATCACCCTCGGTAGAGTGCCATAGCATCACACAGCTCACAGCAACCTCCAACTCCTGGGCTTAGGCGATTCTCTTGCCTCAGCCTCCCGAGTAGCTGGGACCACAACACCCTAGGCTATATTTTTTAATTTCTTTGTAGAGACGGTGCCTCGGGCCTAGTTATGTTGTCCAGGCTGGTCTCCAACTTCTAGCCTCAAGCAGGTCTCCCATATTTGCCTCCCAAAGTGCTGGAATCATAGTTAATCAGCCACCATGCTTGGCTCATTCCCATTTATTAAAATTTGTCAAAATATGTTTTGTGGCCCAGAAAGTGGTCTGTCTTAGTGAATGCTCTCCATGTGAACTTGAGATGAATGTATACTCTGCTATTGTTGATGAAGTTATCCAGATATGTCACGTTCATACAGTTAATTGATGGTGTGGTTGAGTTCAACTGTGTGCTTGCTGATTTTTTGCTTGGTGGGTCTGTACATTTCAGATAGAGGGGTCTTGGCATGTCCAGCTATGATAGTGGATTCATTTATTTCTCCATTTGTTTCTATCAGTTTTTGCCTCGTGTATTTTGATTCTCTTTGTTAGGAGCGTGTACATTAAATATTATCATGTCTTCTTGGAGAATCAATCGCTTTCTCAATATACAATGCCCCTCTCTATCCCTGATCATTTCCTTGATCTGAAGTCTGCTTAGACGGAAATTAATACAGCTGTTTCTGCTCTCTTTGGGTTAATGCTAGCATGGTATGCTTTCTCTATCCTTTTATTTTTTAGAGATTGTGCCTTGCTGTGTGGCCCAGGCTAGGGAACTGTGGCTGTTCACTGGGATGATTGACATGCAGATGACCTCAAACTCCTGGGCTGATTGATCCTCCTGCCTCAGCCTCCTGAGCAGCTGGGCCTACAAGTGTGCACCACCATCTACTTTAATCTACATGGCCAAGTGGAGTGTCTGATGCCTGTAATCTCAGTATTTTGGAAGGTTGAGGTGGAGGATCACTTGAGCCCAGGAGTTCCAGACCAGCATAGGGAACATGGTGATACTCCATCTGTACAAATTTTTTTTTTTTTTTGTAGAGACAGAGTGTCACTTTCTTGCCCTTGGTAGAGTGCTGTGGCATCACACAGCTCACAGCAACCTCCAATTCCAGGGCTTAGGCGATTCTCTTGCCTCAGCCTCCTGAGTAGCTAGGACTACAGACGCCCGCCACAATGCCCGGCTATTTTTCTGTTTTGCATTTCGGCTGAAGCCGGGTTTGAACCCATCACCTTTGGTATATGGGGCCCGTGCCCCACTCGATGAGCCACAGGCGCTGCCCTGTACAAAATTTTTTTTTTCTTGAGACAGAGCCTCAAGCTGTCACCCTGGGTAGAGTGCTGTGACACCACAGCTCACAGCAACCTCCAATTCTTGAGCTCAAGTGAGTCTCCTGCCTCCACCTCCTAAGTAGCTGAGACTATAGGCGCCCGCCACAACGCCTGACCATTTTTTGGTTGCAGCCATCATTGTTGTTTGGCGGGCCTGGGCTGGATTGGAACCTGCCAGATCAGGTGTACGTGGCTGGCGCCTTAGCCCGTTGAGCCACAGACGCTGAGCCTGTACAAAATATTTTTAAAAGATTAATTGGGCGGAGGCCTGTAGCTCAATGGTTACGATGCCTTCTGGCCGAGGCTGGGTTTGAACCCGCCACCTCCAGCATATGGGGCTGGTGCCTTACTCCTTTGAGCTACAGGTTCCGCCCTTTTTTTTTTTTTTTTAATCTGAGACAGAGTCTCACTCTGTTGCTCAGACTGGAGTGCCATGGCATCAGCCTAGCTCACAGCAACCTCACATTCCTGAGCTCAAGTGATCTTTCTTTTTTTTTGGCATCACAGCTCATAGCAACCTCCCACTCCGGGGCTCAAGCGAGTCTCCTGCCTCCGCTTCCCAAGCAGCTAGGACCACAGGCACCTGCCACAATGCCCGGCCATTTTTTGGTTGCAGCTGTCATTGTTGTTTGGCGGGCCCGGGTTGGATTCGAACCTGCCAACTCAGGTGTATGTGCCTGGCGCCCTAGCCCGTTGAGCCACAGACGTTCAGCCTCAAGTGATCTTTCTGCCTCAGCCTCCCCAGTAGCTGAGACTACAGCTGTGGGCCACAACACCTGGGTCATTTTTCTAATTTTAGTATAGATGCTGTCTCACTTTGCTCAGGCTGGCCTCAAGCTCCTGAGCTCAAGGGCTCCTCCTGCCTTGGCCTCCCAGCGTGCTAGGGTTACAGGTGGGCACCAAGTGCTGGGCGTTATGCTTCTTTTGCACGTTTGTCAGTGGTTGCCCTGGAGTGTGTGTTATCGAGAGTTTGGTACTTATCCCTGTGGTGGAACAAAGTGCAAGGAACAGTGGTTTGAGAAGGAAAGAGAGGTTTATTGATTTGCTGGCAAAGGAGAATGGCAGACTGTACTCATGAAGTACAGTTGTCTTCCCTATAAGCGGAAATATAGAGCTTTCATGGGGAGGCGGGTTTCAGCTTCAGGCTATTCCTATTTAAGTGTAGTTGATGGTCCTGATGACACCATCTGTGGGGAAGACAATCTTTGGTGATCTCTGCCTTGACAATTCTGTAGATTTCCTGTGGTACAAAAGAGCCACATGAACAAAGAATAGTCCCCTTCTTGGCTGGGTGCCTGTAGCTCTGTGGCTAGGGTGCCCGCCGCATATACCAGAGCTGGCAGGTTCGAATCCAGCCCGGGCCAGCCAAACAAGAATGACAGCTACAACCAAAACATAGCCAGGCATTGTGGCGGGTGCCTGTAGTCCCAGCTACTTGGGAAGCTGAGGCAAGAGAATCGCTTAAGCCCAAAAGTTTGAAGCTGCTGTGAGCTGTGATGCAACAGCGCCCTACAGGGAGCGACATAGTGAGACTCTGTCTCAAAAAAAAAAAAAGAATACCCCCTTTCCCCTCTGATTGCTGGTGTCAAGGAGGAATACAGATTTTATTTTATTTTACAATTTTTTTTTTTGAGACAGAGTCTCAAAC
The DNA here is from genome assembly GCA_963573935.1 of Arctocebus calabarensis. Classification (NCBI taxonomy): domain Eukaryota; kingdom Metazoa; phylum Chordata; class Mammalia; order Primates; family Lorisidae; genus Arctocebus; species Arctocebus calabarensis. The sequence goes on from CAUYON010121711.1 coordinate 7,559, forward strand.
TGTTGAGACTGGGTAGAGTGCCATGGGTCACAGCTCACAGCAGCCTCCAACTCTTGGGCTTAAGCGATTCTCTTGCCTCAGCCTCCCGAGTAGCTGGGACTACAGGCACCCACCACAACACCCAGCTATTTGTTTGTTGCAGTTTGGCAGGCGCCAGGTTTGAACCTGCCACCCTCAGTATACGGGGTCAGCGCCCTACCCACTGAGCACAGGTGCCACCCAGTTGTCATTGTTCTTTTAGCTGGCCTGGGCTTGGTTCGAACGAGTCAGCCTCGGTGCATGTGGCTGGCTCCTTAACCACTGGGCTACGGGCACCGAACTAATTTTTCTATTTTTAGTAGAGATGGGGTCTCACACTTGCTCAGGCTGGTCTTGCTCTCCTGAGCTCAAGGGATCTTCCCACCTCTGCCTCCCAGAGTGCTGAGATTACATACAAGGACTCAGATTACAAGTGCCTCGGATTACAAGTGTGAGCCAGCCACTGAGCCAGGCCAGGGATGCAGATTCTAGTTCCCAAAAAAGGGTGAGGGAGTTTTTTGGGTTTTTTTTGTAGAGACAGAGTCTCACTTTATCACTCTTGGTAGAGTGCCGTGGCGTCACACAGCTCACAGCAACCTCTAACTCTTGGGCTTAATCGTGTGTCTTGCCTCAGCCTCCCGAGTAGCTGGTACTACAGACACCTGCCACAATGCCCGGCTATTTCTTTCTTTCTTTTTTTTTTTTGCAGCTGTCATTGTTGTTTTAGCTGGCCTGGGGCAGTTCGAACCCGCCAGCCTCAGTGTATGTGACCCTTGCCCTACCCACTGAGCTACAGGCACCGCCCTCTTGCTTGCATTTTTGCTGAGAAGTTGGATGTCATTCTTATCTTTGCTCCTCTATAGTCAATGTGTTTTTTTCCCCTGTGATTGTTCTCAGGATTTTTTTTTTTTAAGTCTCTGATTTTTCTATTATTTGACTTTAATATGGGTTGGTCTACTCTTTTTGCATTTATCAGGCTTCATGTTCACTGAGCTTCCGAAACCTGTTGTTTGGTGTGTGATACTAATTTTCTTTTTGCAGTTTTAGCCGGGGCCAGGCTTGAACCTGCCACCCCCGGTATATGGGGCCAGAGCCCTACTCCTTGAGCCACAGGCACCACCTCGTGATATTAATTTTGAATATTTTTCAGTTACTATTGTTTCTAATATTTCTTTTGTTGTCTTTTTCTTTTTCTTTTCTTTTTTTTTTTTTTTTGAGACAGAGTTTCACTTATTAACCCTCGGTAGAGTGCCATGGCGTCACACAGCTCACAGCAACCTCCAACTTAATGGGCTTAGGTGATTCTTCTGCCTCAGCCTCCCGAGTAGCCAGGACTACAGTCATCAGCCACAACGCCCGGCTATTCTTTTGTTTTGTAGTTCTGCTGGGGCTGGGCTTGAACCCGCCACCCTCAGTATATGGGGCTGGTGCCCTACTCACTGAGCCATAGACACCACCCTTTTTTTTTTTTGAGACAGAGCCTCAAGCTGTCACCCTGGATAGAGTGCTGTGACATCACAGCTCACAGCAACCTCCAATTCCTGGGCTCAAGTGAGTCTCCCGCCTCAGCCTCCCAAGTAGCTGGGACTACAGGAGCCCGCCACAACGCCCGGCCATTTTTTGGTTGCAGCTGTCATTGTTGTTTGGTGGCCCAGGCTGGATTCGAACCCGCCAGCTCAGGCGTACGCGGCTGGCGCCTTAGCTCATTGAGCCACAGGTGCCGAGTCCCCACTCAATCTTTAAACCATCTCTTTACCAATTTAAATTTCTAGTTCCAACCCACATCTGCAGCAGCCTACTCTATATCTCCACCATGAGGCGTATCCAAAATTAAATGCAGGATCTTCCCTAAGCAGAACTATCTTGGTGGCAAGTGACAGAACCCCAGCCCACGTGGTTTAAGCCGTAAGGGAAAGTTATTGGCTCACTTAACCGAAAAGACCAGGGGTAGGGTGACTTTAGGCCTGACCGATATTAGCAGCTTCAGGCTTATATTCCTCGAGCTCAGCAATCCTCATGCACAGAGACCTCTACTTCCCAGTAATTTCACCATCAACCCTTTGCTTGAGTCTCCTTGACTTGGCATGGCTTAGATGTCCAGCTATTAGTCAAATCATTGTAACTGGGGGAAAGAATATGGTGATGGGCCGGATTTGGGTCTCGGGCTCATCCCTGCAGCTGATCTTGTGTTCTTCTGGCTTTGCAACCGCAGTGGAATGAGAGATCTCTAGCAAATGTCTGAAGGGTGACTCTCCTCGGGCAGTCTTAGGAGTCATGATCTTTTCCAAACCATCCTAGTGCCCTGTTGGTAGGCCTGGATCTTGAGTTGTCAGATTTAGCACGTAAAAACAGAGGATGTTGAGTTACATTTGAATTTCAGATATACAAAGAATATATTTTTTGGGATTAGCATTCCCAAGTATTCACCCTGTGTTTTATCTGGCAACCCTACCTGGGTCATATGCCAACTCCTCAGTGTGGGGGATGAGCTCAGCTATTCCTAAACCACTTGGTTTGAGTGCGAGAACAGGGATCATTCCAGAAAGAAGCATGGATGTGGGCTGCACAAACGACAGCGCACCCACCTATACCCAGCTCATTGCAACCCACTGGCCTTCCCAGCCCCATTAACTCTGCCAAGAGATCCCTGCTTGGTTCAGGAAGTAGATGGAGATCCTTTGATTTTAGGAGTCAAGGCTCCTTCCTCAGCCCCGGAGAATGAATTACGTTTAATCTAAACTAACAATGATAATTATTTTTCCCCGTCATCAGATGCTGGTTGCAAATATTCTTAGGTTCCTTTGTACCGGCTCGGCGGTGCCTATGGCTCAATGGGCTAAGGTGCCAGCCATTACACCTGAGCTGGCCGGTTTGAATCCAGCCCGGGCCGCCAAGCAACAATGACGGCTGCAACCAAAAAATGGCCGGGCGTTGTGGCGGGTGCCTGTAGTCCCAGCTACTTGGGAGGCGGAGGCAAGAGACTCACTTGAGGCCAGGAATAGGAGGTTGCTGTGAGCTATGATGCCATAGCACTCTATCCAGGGTGACAGCTTGAGGCTCAGTCTCAAAAAAAAGAATGAAAGGGCTTGTTGGTCAATTATCCCTTGTTCCTCATTTCTGCTCATGGCCTGGCCAAAGAGCTGGACCATTATGGGACTGTTGGGACTGTCCCTCTTTAGTGTGGCAGAGAGGTGGAGGGAAAACTAAAATCCTCAAGGGAGGGCTAAGCGCCTGTGGCTCAAGCAGCTAAGGCGCCAGCCACATACACATGAGCTGGCCCGGCCCGCCAAACAATAATGGGCTGCAACAAAAAATAGCTGGGCATTGTGGCAGGCGCCTGTAGTCCCAGCTACTTGGGAGGTAGAGGCGGGAGAATCGCTTGAGCCCAGGAGTTGGAGGTTGCTGTGAGCTGTGATTTGAGGCTCTGTCTCCAAAAAAAAAAAAAAAAAAAATCCTCAAGGGAGAGTGGGATATTGGGACCATTTTGGAGGTATCCTGCAAACCTCCTAGGGATCCAGTAGCAGCTGGTATCCGAAGTTGCTTTGGAGGAGCACCCTCTGATGTTTATGTGGTTTGCTACACTGGCAGAGGAACTGAGGTCACTTGCACACTGGCCCTAAGAATTATCCTTCTTCTTTTGGCATCAACAGGTAGGGCCCTGGCTGGGTGCTGGTGACTCATGCCTTTAATCCTAGCACTCCAAAGAAGCCAAAGTGGAAGGATCCCTTGAGCTCAAGAGTTCAAGACCAGGCTTGGCACCTGTAACTCAGTGGGTAGGGCCCCAGCCACATACACTGGAGCTAGCAGATTCGAACCCAACCCAGCATTGTTATTGGGCCTGGCAAACAATAACTACAACCAAAAAAAAAAAAAAAATAGCCGGGCATTGTGGTGGGGGCTTATAGGCCCAGCTACTTGGGCGGCTAAGGCAAGAGAGTCACTTGAGCACAAGAGTTTGAGGTTGCTGTGAGCTGTGATGTGACAGCAGTCTACCAAGGACGACAAAGTGAGACCCTGTCTCAAAAACAATAAAAGAGGCTCGGCGCCTGTGGCTCAACGGGCTAAGGCGCCAGCCACATACACCTGAGCTGGCCGGTTCGAATCCAGCCTGGGCCCGCCAAACAACAATGACGGCTGCAACCAAAAAAAAATGGCCGGGCGTTGTGGCGGGCACCTGTGGTCCCAGCTACTTGGGAGGCAGAGGCAGGAGACTCGCTTGAGCCCAGGAATTGGAAGTTGCTGTGAGCTGTGATGCCACAGCACTCTATCCAGGGTGACAGCTTGAGGCTTTGTCTCAAAAAAAAAGGAAGATTTGTTGAGCTCCACCCTGGCTGGAGTGGGGAATGCACTGGTTAGAGTGGTGCTCACAGCTTTTCTGCTTTGCTCTAAGCTGTGTGGAGCTCAAAAGGAGGCCTCATTACCTCTCCTGCCAAAGCCCTTTCACAGCTTACCAGCAGCATACATATATGTGTGTGTGTGCATGTGTGAGAATGTGTAGGCTGAGAAACCTCCCAAAAGTAAAAGACTGTGCCCTGTTGGCACAATGCATGCTCTGAAAGGAGCATTACAATGAGGCCACCAGGTGGGAGCTATGAACTCTGCCTCCTATGAAGCTACATACCGGTGGCCAGGTCTGAATTGAACTTAGAATATAAATTGGCTGAAGAGGGTTAAAAGGGCTTTCCAGGCAAAGGGCAAAAGTCCAGTGAATCCTCAACCCAAGCATAGCAAAGATGGTTGAGAAGGAGGTGCAATGGGAGAGAAGGGGGTCAAACAGGTAGAGGTCAGGTTGTCACAACCACTCTGAGGTGGGAGATGATATCTCCATTTTATAGATGGGGAGACTGAGATACCACAAGGTCAAGAAAGGTGTGTCCTTAGGCCTGTGAGTCAGTAGCAGAGCTGAGTATCCTGGCTTCAAGTACCGTGTGCTCTGTGCTGTACCAGGCTTAGTCCCAAGAGGAACAGAGGATGGAGCTCTCTCAGAAGCCCCTCTTCTGGGCACCTGGATTGATGGCATGGAGTTCCCAGGACTGTCAGGTCCTCTGTTTAGCTGTCTTACTTCTTTTAGTACGTGTTTGCTAAGCCTTGATTCTGTATCCATTCCTGGGCAGTCTGTAAGCTACAGAAGGCAGGATGCCTGTTTCTCTTCTAGCACTTGCAGGCTAACAGAATAGGTTCTCAAGTCCAGGGTGTTGCTGCTTACAACTCATAAGCAGGAACTACTACTGCAACTCTGTATCCAAAATTGGTGTGTGTTTGTGGGTTTTAAGCTGGATAGATCACCACCACTGAATAGGCTTCCATTATTCAGGGAGAAGGAGGGACTGAATATTGGGTAGGCAATGAGACCAACCTCCCCTCCCCCCAGAAACCTGGTCATCATCCCAATTCTTCCCTCTCCCTCATTCCCCACAGTCCTTCTCTTCTGGACTCTGAAGAGCCTACTTCCTAAATGTCTCTTGAAGCCACCTTTGCTTCTGTTACTGCCTCTGCTCTTCCTTCATTTTGGCTTCTGCAACCCTCATGAAAGCCTCATCATCTTTGATCTGCTCTCCTGGTTCTTCTCCTCATCTCTGTCCAGTCTGTTTTCAGCAGATATGTCATCTTCTATAATTTAAAACGGACATTAAGCCTTAAACCTGCTTTGACCTGGAATGTTGACCTTAGACCTGATCAGAACTTTTTGTAGCCTCAAATGACACCCCATCCCCCACTTCCTGGCCTGACCTTTCACTCCTCTCCCACTACACCCTTACACTTTGTGGTTTAGCAATTGTGAACACTAACCCCTGCCCCCTTGTCTCTTGCCCCCTTGTCCCCTGCCCCCTTATGCAGAGTCTGGAAAGCTCCACAGGCTGCTCCTGGGAATCTGGAGAACATCTGTGCCCTCATCCTTCATAACTCTACTCTAGGGACCTCCTGAGTTCTGCAGAGAGATTCTCTCTTCTGCTGGACCTTTTGCTGACAGGTGCTTTGATTACTGGGATTATTGGCAAAGAAAGGAATGGCACACAATAGACATTTGGTAAATATTGACTGAACAGCCGTGCCAGAGCTGCCACACAGATAGGAAATGCTGTAATTAAGAAGGGAAGGAGCTTTGGGAGGTTTGTTCTCAATCTTGGAACTAGGTCATTTTAGAGCTAGGCCTCAGTTTCCCCCCTTACCACATGAGGGTAAAGGTATTTGCCATAAAGCCAAATAGATACAGAAAGATCATCTTGGATGATTTGTGTGTCTGAGCTTCAATTCTGCCTTAAAGATCTTGACTAAGTGCCAGTGGTTTTATCAAGTAGAAAACTCAGCTTATGTGTACATGTTATGGATGGGAGAATTAGTCCTCAACCCTTCAGGAAAGCAGTTTGCAGCACATTCATACTTTTTGATCCTATAAATCCAATACTGCGTATCTGGCCTGAAGAAATACAGAAAAATAATTATGTACAGAGATAATTATGGTAGCATTATTTTTTATAGTTAGAAAGTCTAATTGTTCAACAGAGAGGGGAAGTTAAGTGAAACATGGTAAACCCATGACATGGAATATTATGTATCCCATAAAATACTCTTTATGAAGAACATGCCATATGGTCAATTCTTACACCATGTTTTTAAAAGATATAAAGTGGTAATATTTCATGGTTATAACTATGTAAATGTAATACCCCAATGCCCCCTGAAAATATCTGGGCTTAGAAAAAAAGTGAAAAGGGACAACAATAAAATCATTCAGTGTTTTTTTTACGTTTGAGTGGCAAAACCAAGGGCTTTTTAAAAAAGAGTGTGTGCTACTTTTATAACTGTATAGCTACTTTTATCATTATATTTAAAACTTTATAATTATCCAGTTGGAGCTAAGTTATTATTGTTTGGTAACCTTTTTGGGATAAGTTATTCAGGTGTCTCAGGGACTTGGCTTATAAAATAAGGGGGAAATAATACTGAGCAGTTTGTGCTAGGCTCTTTGCATGCATCATCCAGGTAAATCTTCACAACTGAAACCTCATTTTATAGGTGAAGTTAAAGCTCATGGTCAGCCATCTGCTAAGAACTAAGTTTTCAGCTTGGTCTGCCCTAGGACAGAGCCCCTGCTCTTTACACTGTATCTGGGACCCCTGTGATGCCTGCTCTGGGGAAACAGTGCAGGTGAGAGGGACACTTGAGAGTGCTGTGTCAACAGAGCCCATGTAGGCTAAGCCTTTCACCTGAGTTTATTTTACAGGGTGGCGGAATCAGTGTTTGCCAGCAGGTGGGAAGAAGAGAGCTTTTGGCTGACTGCAGTCAGAGCTAATGCTCTCTCTTCTACCTCTGTGGCCCCAGCAGGCTTTCCCTGAAAAAAGATTTCCCCTTCAGACCAAGTCTTCTATTCTTCTTACTTGACAGCTGGGAACCAACCAAAAGAACATAGCAGGGTTGTGTAGCCTCCTGCTACAACCCAGTGTCATAAATTGAGCACTATAATCCTAGAATTTGAGTCTCAGCCCTGCTACTAATTTATTTGGGGCTTTGGACAAGTGTCACCCATCCCCCAACCCTGACTTCAGTTCTGTTCTCTATATAATGGGATTGGACTAGGTGTAGAATATAAATGTCTTAACACAATAACTAAGAAAACGCTGTGAAGGCTATGTTGACCAGTTTGATAAAAATATTTCAAATTGTCTATAAAACCAGCAAATTGTGCCCCATGATTGCATTTGTACACAGCTATGATTTAATTTAAAAAAGCGGGGTGGGGGGGGCGGATTGGACTACAGTAGAAATTCCAAACTGCAGTGCCAGGCAGCTAACACATAAAACAGGCCAGGTATAAGAGCAAGAGCTCTAGTAAGAACTGTGGTAAAAAAAAGAACCATTTCTCAGCCTCAGACAGTCATTGCTATGCAGGGATTCAGGCACAGAACTTTTCAGTTTTTAATTTGTTCAAGACAAGCCAGAAATCTGGATTTAAAAAAAGATTAAAATTTAGAAATGTTGACTCAAAGTACACATGCAGGTAGGTCTACAAGCGTGGTACGACCTATTGGCTGCCAGTTTAGGATCTCTGTAGTCACTGGCTCCGAGTACCTCTGACTCCGACCTTCTGGTCGGAAGCACTACCGAAGTCCAGTGCTAGGCAGAATAAGACCCAGGCCTGTGAGAGGAAGATCGGTGTGCTGAGAAGAAGGAAGAGGAAGCCCTAAATTTGGCTCTTTTGGGCCCCATGCTCACTCCTGCCAAATATAAAGCTTCCAAAGGCCTTGTCCCATTGCTAGAAAGTCTATCCCAGCTGAGACATGCACCATGTCACAGGAGGTTATGTGCTCAGCACTGTGTGTGGCAGCACAACCTCCCTTCATTGTCATGACAGTGATTACCCTCTCGTACATATAAGGAAATTAGTCCTGTGCTGACTGACCCAAGGGCACACAACTCCTGGCTGCACTGGGACTTGAATCCAGCTCTTGAATATAGTCGTTACACCCCTTGAGAGACCAGCTGGTGCTGTTTATTCAGGATGAATAAAACCCTTCCAGCTGGTAACTTAACAGGAGAGGCAAGAATAAACTAAATAGAATACTATGTGTAGAAAGAATAATCATAATATAAACAAAGTGCCACACACCTGTTTTTGCCCTTTGTTGACTTGCTAAGAAGCCTACACTTGGATTAGTGACATGGCCCAAGAAAATGCAGATCCACTTAATCATTCAGCAGATATTTATTTGTTGAAGACTATTTATTTGTTATAGTGTAGTGGGCAGGGGTCTAGGTACTGGGGACTAAATAAAGAACAAAATGGTACATATTCTCATCTTCCTGGAGCTTACACTCTAAAGATAATAAATGAGATAAATACATAAATATGTTAGATGTTGCTAAGGATTGTGAAGAGAAAATAAAACAGAAGAAAGAAGAGTGCTGTGGGAGGAAGTGATGTATTTCAAATAAAGGTGCACTGAGGTGACATTGGAAGCAAGACATGAAGTGAGAGAGAGAATACGTGGACAGAGAACTGGGAGAAAAGCAGTCCAGGCAGAAAGAACAGCAGGCACAGAGACCCTGAGGAGGGAACATATAAGAAGGCAGGATGGCAGAGCAGAGATGAGGGGGAGTAGTGAGGCCAAAGAGATCAGGGATTGGGGAAAGGATGTGAGGACTTTTACATCAGTCAGAGTAAGGACTTTGGCTTCCAAGATGGAAGCCATTGCAGGGATTTTGAGTAGAGGGATACATGGTCAGATTCATGTGCTAAAAGAAACCCTCTGGCTACTATGTAGAGACTGTAGGGGATAATGAGACTGTTCTATCATCTAGGAAAGAGATCATAGTGGCTTAGATTGTGGGGGGGAGCACTGAAAGTGCTGAGAGGTGTCAGATTCTGGGTGTCCTGTACAGGGAAAGAAAGCTGGCAGGCTCTTCTGATAGATGTGTGAGAGAGAAATGGCTTAACCAATAGAATGATGGGCTTGCCATTAACTGAAATGAGGAAAGCTTTGGAAATTGAAGGAAAATCAGATTTTTGTTTTTTTTAAGAGACAAGTTCTCACTCTATTGCTCAGACTAGAGTGCAATGGCACAATCATAGCTCACTGCAGCCTTGAACACCTGGGCTCAAGCAATCCTCCCACCTTAGCTTCCCAAGTAGCTGAGACTACAAGTATACACTCATCATGCCTGGCTATTTTTTTTTATTATTTTATCTTTTTGTTTCTTTTTGTTTTTTGTTTTTTATTTTTTGTAGAGATGGGGTTTCACTATGTTGAGCAGGCTGGTCTCAAACTCCAGGCCTCTTACGATCCTCCCATCTCGACTTCCCAAAGCATTAGAATTATAGGCATGAGCCACCATGCCCAGCCCAGACCTTATTTCAAATATGTTAATTTCGAGATTAGGACTAAGTGGCAATCTCCTGAAATTCTGTAGACATCTACTGGTGTGGAATTTTTTTTTTTGCCAGTATGCCTAAGAAAGTATAAAATGATCCTATAGTTAGGATCATTTCTCATATACAAATTATTATAATATTTGATATTAAGATTTTGGACTGAGGGTGGTGCCTGTGGCTCAAGGAGTAGGGCGCCAGCCCCATATGCCAGAGGTGGCGGGTTCAAACCCAGCCCCAGCCAAAACTGCAAGATTTTGGACTGAGCTAAAAATATGTAAGAACAACATGAAGAATAAGAATATATTTGGTGAATAAATAATTAATACTATTTGTGGATTAATTTCCCTGTGCCAGGTCCTTGCTCAGTATTTCATATGCATTATTGCTAGTCGTGATCATACTCATGCACAACAACTATAATTAGTCCCATTTTACAGATCAGGAGACTGAGGCTTAGAGAGGTAAAGTGTCATTCCCACTGTGATAAAGGTAGTGGGTGGTGGAGTTTGAAATTCAAACCCAGGTATATTTGATCTCCAAAGCATTTCTTTCTGTTAGATGAGTTGGCCTCTATAGGTAATGGGTACAAACTCATTCTGAAACAAAGAGCTTTTAAAATAGAACATAAATGTTTTCAGAATGTCCTTTTTAAAGCATTTAAAAATGTTCACTTTGGCTAAATTAAGACGTGTGGCAGCTTTTCCAGGGAAGAAAGACTTCTTAGAGATGGAGGTTATTAATCAAAGGCAAGCATGAGTCACACTTGTTAAAGGCCCTGGATCTTACCAAAGAAGAATTCAGCATGACATGGGAAATGCCACTGGACATTAGCTGGATGGTGATCCACTGATGAAGACACAAGAGCAGCTAGAAACTGAAGAAGGAGAAAGGAGCTGGGAGCAGAGGATGCTGCTGTAACACTGATGTGAGATGGGCATGGCTCCTGGCCTAAAACAGACACAGTTGGGTGAGCTGTGCTCTGCATCTCATGCTAAGCCCCCAGGAGCTGCAAAAAGATAGATGAGACTTGGCTTCCAACAGGAGCATCATGCCTGGAGCTGTTGGTGGGACTAGAACAAACTAGCCCACCTTTCAGCCTCAAGTGCCCTGCTCCCATTGTGGCCTTTTCTGCTTTGAAAATGTGGCAGTTGCACTAGATTATCATGAAATGCCAGGAGAGACAGACAGCATGAATGAGCATGAGACAATGTGATTTTACATGGTTTCCTGTTCTGGATTTCCAGGAAGATGGAAGCTCTCTAATCTCATATTGGATAGGACTATTTTCATAGAAAGGGGCTGTGGTCTCAGGAAGATCAAATGACATTTCCACATCTCTTTAGTCCTTTGATCCTTATAGTCCATGGGTCCTTTAATCTCACTTGAGCAAAGCACAGCGCACACAGGGCAACTTGGGTGAGCTCTGAGGGCACCATCTTTCCTCTACCCTAGGACTCTTCTCACAGATTACCAATAGATGGTATTCCTGCCCTGCACCCTATACCATTCAAAGCCAGCCTCTCTCCCTCCTTTCCTCACTTTCCTTCCTTTCTCATAATTTCACTCTATTACCTGGGCTAGAGTGCAGTGGCATTATCATAGCTCACTACAGCCTCACACTCCTGGGCTCAAGCGAGCCTCCTGTCTCAGCCTCCCAAGTAGCTGGGACTACACCTAGCTTATTTTTTAGTTTTTCTAAAAAGAAAATCTCACTATTTTTGGCCCAGGCTCAAAAATGGTTCTTTTAACATTCGTTTTAGGGAAATCTCTCACAAAGAATTAATTTTCTTCCTAATCTCCGCTAGCAATGTGAACAGCAAAGCTGACCATACTTTCTTTTTTTGCATCAGTGACCAGGAAACCTGGAATTGAATCTGAACCTCATTATTGCCATCATGTTTGTATTTGTGGTCAGTTTATGGTATTCCCTTCTTCCCTGGGCCTTGGTTTCAAGTGTGTCATTTGTGAACTGCCTTAAAGTTGGCAGGACTTTTCCTATCTTAACGTTAGGCTTTCCTTCCAAGAGTTCTTTCCTTGAAAAGCTGCCCTTTGTTCTTGTTTTATGGAACTTTTGCATGGATTTAAGTAGGGGAAAGAGGTGAGGGCTGCAGTGCAGAAGACTTCTCAGTAGAGTCAGGTGTCTGTCCCCAAGCCCAGGCTCTGTCCACTTGTTGGGTAACCTCAGGAAAATAACATGCTATTTCTGTAAAAATAATGAGTTATAAAATAATTTTTCTATAAAATAATGAGATGTAACAAGGTTTACCTTAAGATCCTATCCACTCTAGGATTCTGGCTGGGAGTGTATTAGTCCTATTGGTATTTGGGGTAAATGCCAGGGAGACAGATAGGACTCAAGGATCCTTAAAACCAAGGCAGAAATCTGAAAATAGAGAGAATCCATAGGGATAAAGTCCTACTAGTTTCTCCTTCTTATGATGATTTAGAGCTGGAACCTTGGGAAAAGGAGGCTAGGAGAGGAGCTGGGCTGAGGCTTGACAGCTCTATCAGTCAGGAAGCCTAGGGAGGCATATGCTGCAGCCAAGGTTGCTAAAGGGCCTCCATCTGCCCAGGAGCCACTTGCCAAACAGCCACTAAGCTGGGGCTAGCAACATGGCCCCTCTGTCCCCCATACCTCTTGATGGGCATCTGTAGAGGGGCAGCCTGGAGCAGCTGAGATGATGGGGGAATGGGAACCCATGTTCCCTTTCTGCTCCCTATCATGCAGGAGGTCTTTCAGACTTTGCCCTGGAGAGCCATCCACAGGCCGCTGGCCTAGCAGAACGTGCCAGTAATTTCAGAGTCACTGGCACCCTGCCTGCTCTGACTTTCCACGAAGCGATAAAGGAAGAATTATCTCTGAAGAAGGGAAAAAGAGAGATCCCCTTCAAAAGGTATGTAGTGGAAGTAATAGCAAGAAATGTTTAGTCCTCTACTTTTCCAAGAACTGCCCCCATCCCTCCATTCATTATCTTGATTAGATCCCAAAGAAACAGGCAGGGCCAGGAGGGTGGTTCACAGAATACATGAGGTAGCTGAGACCTAAAGAGGTCAAAGGCCCAAGGTCACCAAGACAGACCACGGACCACGTGATATGGCTTAGAGGAGCTGAGGATCTCTGCAGGGCTTACACAGCATCTGGGCTGCTGGGTGGGATGCAACAGTTGTTGGAAGAGGCAACAGCAGTGGTCCTCATGGCGAGGGCTTCTCCTTTGCCCACAAAGCTGATTCTTTGAGGAACATGGAAAGACTTATACAGGTGAGGTGAAGGCATGTGTAGAATTTCTTTTTAAACACCCTCTGTAGTATGCTTACCTCTTATCTCTGTGATGTCCTGCTTTTATAGACGCATGATGAGCCTAGGATGCAAGGATGTCTGCTTATCTCCACCCTGGCATTTTAGATTCTCTTAGGAAAGTAGGTTTTTTCTTTTATGCAGCAGAATGATATGTGTCCCCAGTCTATTGTACTTTGAGAACTTCATGATGCAGTAGAAATGCAGGTCCCATGTCCTGGAAGTCCAAGGGACAACCTTGGGCAACTCTTATAACTTCTGTGGCTTCAGGTTTCCCAGCTGTCAGATGAAATAGTCTCCACCTGACCTCTCTCTAAAGGAAACTTGTGAGGATTCGATGGTGGTGGTGGACATGCAAGAACTTCATGTCCTTCGTGTCTCCTCCAGGCTGACTTAAAGTCAGGGGAAGGACCCTGGTGCAGCTGCCTGAAGTCAGGTGGAGGGAGCAGCACTGGTTCTGGTTCCCCTTCTGCTGTAACTTGCTGAGCCATTCTGGGCAATTCCCTCCCCGTTGCTGGACCATACCTGTCTATTACAACTGTTTGTCTAAAGTGTACATTTTAAAACTTTGTTTTTATTGAAATATAATTCATATGGCATAAAATTCACCCTTTAAAAATATACAATTCAGGGGGTTTAATATATTTGCAAAATTGTATAACCATCACTACTATTGAATTCTAAAACATTTCCTTTTCTTTTTTTTTTTTTTTTTCTGTTGCAGTTTGGTTGGGGCTGGGTTTGAACCCGCCACCTTCAGTATATGGGGCTGATGCCCTACTTACTGAGCCACAGGAGCCACACAAATTCTAAAACATTTTCATCATCCCCAAGGAAACTCCATACCCATTATCAGTTATTCCCTGTTCCTTCTTCCTTTTCCCCTCAGCAACAGCTAATCTGTCCCTGTGGTTTTGCCTCTGCTGGACATTTCATATAAGTGGAATCATGTAAATATGTCCTTTGGGGTCTGGCTTCTTTCATTTAGCATACTATTTTCAAGGTTTATTCAAGTCATAGCATGGATCAGCACTTCACTTTTTTATGGCTAGATAATATTCTGTTGCATGGATATGTCACATTTGTTTACTCATTCATCTGTTGATAGACAATGGGTGATGTCTACCTCTTGACTGTTGAGAATATCATTCCTATGAATGTTTCTGTGTAAGTGTGTGTTTGAACACATGTATTCCATTCTTTAGGGTCTGCGTGTCATAGTAGAATTGCTGTTTCATATGGAAGTTCCATTTAACTCTTTGAAGAGCTGCCAAACTGTTTTCTTTAGCAGCTTCACCATTAACATCCCCACTAGCAATATTCCAGTTTCTCCACATCCTTGCCAACACTTCCCTGCATATTTTTTTTGTTATACATGTAGCCATCCTAGTGGATATGAAGTAGTGTTTCATTGTGGAAATATAAATGGCATAACCTAAAAAACACTTTTTTAAAAGTAGTCTTATCATGTGTAGAATAATATGGGAGGAGCGTCTTCAAGTAAAAGGGGAAGGAGACTTGAGCCCACCCCTCTTGGCAGTCCCAGAAGCAAGTCCTCATAGGTGGTTTGAAGACCTAGGCTCCATGCTCTGCAGCTCTAGAATCCGAGTCTCATTACCAGAGACATTTCCTGTGTAGGGGCTGCCTTAGCCCTCAGTTCCATTCTAGTTGCCTTTGGGAACCCCTTGCAACATTTGGTCAAGTTGTGGGTCTGCCCTGCCACTGGGTTGGCATTGCCACACGAGAAGAAGAAATTCAATGACTCCCCATTTATGGGTCCAGCTTTCAGGGTATTGTGCAGTAGAGCTGGAAAAATGCCACAACTGCTTCCTGTCTTAAGTCCAGGAAGGAAGATCTTTGGCTTTACTGACCAAGGTGGAGCATAGGAGCATAGCAGCTGAGCTGATGAGACTGTGAAGTCAGTACAGGGTTTACTGAACTCAGCTTTGAATAGCCCTGGTAGTGCTAATCCTCTGAGAGCTGAAGTGTGGCTGCTGGCATACTTCCAGCCCGTCTTCCTTTCCCACTTCTCTCTGCATTAGCATTCTAGGAGCACAAGGCACTCTGCTGTTGGATGGGCGGAATGTTCTGCGTTCTAGTGTTGCCTTGGCAGGGAGAAGATGTCTCCCAAGTTCTGTTTTGCTGGTTGCAGTGCTCTGCTTTCCACAGCTGTCAGTGGCTTGAGTCATCAGACACAGATCGTTCTGTTCCCTTGGATTTCAGAATAGTGTTCTTCTTTTATTGATGTCTAATTCTTTGAAGAAAGATAATTTATAGTTTATATAGGGACGTCTGCTAACTAGAATATTAGATTAACCTCAGCACCTGTTTCCTCCCCTGTGACTTGCTGTTGAGAAAAATGTTGTCACATCTTTTTGATGAATGTAGCTTCCTAATTTTACAGATGTGGAAACTGAGACTTGGGTTTGAAGGGGCAGAAAGCATCATTTAGAAGTATATCATTTTGGCTCGGCGCCTGTGCCTCAATGGGCTAAGGTGCCAGTCACGTACACCTGAGCTGGTGGGTTCGAATCCAGCCTGGGCCCGCCAAACAACAATCATGCTGCAACCAAAAAATGGCCGGGGCGTTGTGGCGGGCACCTGTAGTCCCAGCTACTTGGGAGGCGGAGGCAGGAGACTCACTTGAGCCCAAGAATTGGAGGTTGCTGTGAGCTGTGATGCCACAGCACTCTATCCAGGGTGACAGCTTGAGGCTCTGTCTCAAAAAAAAAAAGAAGTATATCATTTCATAAACAGCCCTAGAATCAAAGAATGTGCGATTCAGAAACACCTTAAAGACCATCTAATCTAACTCCTTGGTCTATCAAATGTGCCTGTTTAAACCATTGCATTACTAACAGTTGTATGTTGATTGTGTTTGTGTTATGAAATGCCCCACGAGAAATACTCAGGTGTTCCTGAGTTTCAATCCAAGGCATGGCATGTTAAATGATCAAGACAGTAAGTGGGGGGAGAAGTCCTTCAGGGGAAAATCTGTGGGCAGAGCCCACAGAAAGAATGATACATGCTCAAGGACATGCCGGGAAGGTACCACAGATAAGGCAGAGGGCAGTGCAGAGACATGGAACTGGGAGTTACAAGCAGACGTATCCTGGGCTCATCAGAGAGCCAATTAGAAAGGGCGTAGATGGGAGAATTTAAATACCAGGATCAAGAATTTTGCTCTGGAATTTTAACTTTTGGGGCCTCAGGAATTTTGAGCAGGATCCAAGCCCTCTTTTCCTTTGCACCTACTAGAGTCTTGACCCAGGCCCTCCTAATTTCTCCCCTGGGAGTTTTTTAGTAATCTCCTAACTTATCTCTCTCTCTCTAGTCTTGTCCCTTTTCAGCCCTGCTCTGTATAGGCTCCCTACCCCCAGGAGTTTTCTAAAATGCAAATCTGGATAGAGGATAGAGTGGGGAACAGAAAAAATAAAATGCAAATCTAGGCAAACTCAGTGGCTTACAACTATAATCTCAGCACCTGGGGAGGCTAAGGTGGGAGGATCTTTTGAGGTCAGAAGTTCTAGACCAGGCTGGGCAACATAGCAAGACCTTGTCTCTGTAAAATATAAAAAAAAGAATGAGCCAGGCATGATAGCATACATCTATGGTTCAGCTATTTGGAAGGCTGAAGGAAGAATATCACTTGAACCTAGGTGTTTGAGGTTGCGGTGAGCTGTGACAACATCACTGCACTCTAACGCAGGCAACAGGGCAGGACCCTGTCTCAAAAAACAAAAACAAAAACACACAGACACACACATGTACACACAAAAACTCTAGTGCAAATATGATTGTGCCCCTCTTCTTTAAAGCACTTCCACAGCTCCCTGTTGTCCTGTTGCCTGTAGGACAAGATCCTGGCTCAAGTGGCTCTGTGTGGCCAGGTCTGGCCCTACCTTTTTCAGCAGCCTCACCCCCACTATGCCTCTGGCTCTCACCAAAGCTCTCTGCTTTCCTGAGCAGTCATGCTGTTGAATTACTCTCTGTCTACATACAGGCTTCTCCTTCCCTTCCACTTGCTCAAGACCCAGTGCAGGTTTCTTTTTTGAGGAAGCTTTCCCTGATCATTCTGAGCCATCATTGTTATTACGCTTTGAATGTGTTCTGTTTTAAAGCTCAGGCCACATTGTTTCCCAAATACTGGCTCCTCCCATTTTTGAATGTTTATTATTATTGTGTGAGAGGCACTGACCCAACCCCCTACTCCCAGTAGTTCATGTTATTCTCACAGACCACACGAGGTACGTTCATTTATAGCCCCACTTACAAATGAGGACACTACGGCTCAGAGAAATGGTGATTTACTCAAGGCATGCAGCTGATGGGTGACAAAGCTAGAATTTGAGCCCATGTCTGTTTGACTCAATTTTTTGCACCTTTTAGTCTCCTGTTTCCTAGACCCTGCTTCACCCCCTAGACCTCCATTGTTGACCTTCAGGAAATGTTAAATGAGGGACCAAGCAAAGGGTTGGATGCAGCAGGTATGGTGTGGAGAAGATGAGGAAATGGAGGGATACTGGAGTGAGGAGGGACTGAGTTTACATAGGATGAAGTGATTGGAGTCCAGCTTCTCATGGCTGAGGGTTTTCTTTCTATCTTCTATTCCAAGTGGCAGCCTTTGGCTGCCTATGGACAGGCCTATGGGACTCCAGGATGAGAAGGTGGCATGGTGACAAACACCATGGCAACCTGCCTCCTTTCTGGGACCTAGAGGGGAGGGAGGACCTGAGAGACAACAGGGCACACACTGAGGCTTCTACACAGGATCCTGGAAAGGTGTCTTCCTTTGGGCCTGGGTGGCTTCTGCCCTCCCAGGAGGGACCCCTGCTATAGGTCCCATCCCAGCAGGGGAAATGCCACTTCCACGTCCATCCCAGATGAATAGCTGGTTCTGGCTTCCCAGGAGACTGTCAACTGCACCCAGGTACAAAAACCACCCCCTTCCCTCCTGCAGGCCAGGGAGGAAGGAAAAGGGAACCCAAGAGGAGGGAGGCAGGGGTTGCCAAGCAAAGTAGTAGCAGGGACAGCTGGGACAAAGCCCTCATTGTACCAAGGCCATATGCAGCTCCAAGGCAAACCAGGCATCCTGCCTGCCTCCCAGGACCTAGGCCTAGAGTGCCACCTTCACTTCCCTGGCTCCTTAACAACATTCTCACAAGCTGTCTTAAAAAAGAGAGGCCTTCCCTCAAATATGAGTCCTGCCTTTGCTGAAAAGTTCTGAAGACACAGCTGCCTCTCTGCACTCTCCCAAAAGCAAGAAGAAAGGGGATGATAAGGAGAGAGTGGTCAGTGAAGCCAGGCTGACTTGGGGTAGAAACCAGAGCCCATTACACTGCAGCTGTATGACCTTGGGGCCAAATGTGATAAAAGTACCTGGAAGGATTTGAAGTAATGGACCAAGAAACCTGAAAGTACTTAGCATGGTCATCTTGCCACAGAAGGAGTCATCATCACAGGTGATCCTTGAAGCCTTGGTCACCCTAACCCCCAGCTGTTCCTGGCCAAGGTCCTACTGTGCCCAGGAGGCCAGGAGGCGTTTATGGTCATCCTAATGTGTGCGGAGGAGCACTATTGTTCTGCACACACACTTACCTCAAACTGCCCCTGCCCCACACACGGTTCCTGCTCTGGAGGCCAGGACTGGGGTTCCAGGAGGCCCTCCCTGGGTGATTAGGGCATGATGCATGGGAAGTATTGCCAGGTTGGGGCAAGCAGCTCAGGTGACAGGCATGGTGCCGGCAGCTCTTGCAGCCCAGCACCCAACACCTCCGGGAAGACAATGCTAGCTGTGTCCAGGCCCTCCAGGGGAACAAACCGTGTTCTGTCTAACAGCCAGGAAACAGGCCATCTGAGCAGTGCCTTTGTCCACTCAGGAGGCAGCCCTGGCTCTGACCAGAATGACCAGGCTCCTCCAGGAAGGCCCTGACGTGGGAAGGGGGTGGTCCCTGGGCTGAGGACTCCACAGAGTTTGAGATCCAGCCCTTCAGCATCTGATACTGACCAGGTTCGGATGTTGCCCCCCCCACCCCATACACCTGGGGCATGACTTGGCCAAGTCCCTTCCCTCTCTATGGCTCAGATTCTTTATCTGTAAAAGGGGACTAATCACAGCACTTCCTCATAGGGCTGTTGGGAGGAGTCAATGGCGTAATGTACGTAAAATGCTTGGCACGGGGCTGGTGTGGAGTGGGGCTGGGTGAGCACTTCTTTCTCAGCATGGGGGGAGGTCCAGGGCATGACATCCTCAGCCTAGTCTTCTATAACCAGGCTGTTGTCCTCAGTCCCTGCTATTAGCATGGAAGGAGGAAACTGAGCTCTCTGGAGTTGGCACAGGACCAGCACATTGGCTGCAAAGAGCCCAGGCCCTTCTCCCTCAAACTCTAGTAGCTCTGGGTTATTGTCCAGAATAGTCTCCTCATTACAACAGCCAAAATCCAGCCAGTATGGGACCTCTTCCCTCCTAAAACACCAGTAGGTGCCCTTGGGGTCCACGCCTCTAAGAAAGTAGTCCAAGGACTCCCAGGTGGGAGCCAGAGGGCCTGAGTCTACTTGCTGACTTAGCCAGAGGGTTTCTGCACCCATGGGACCCTTCTCCCCCTGAGGGCTTCTGCTTCTACTCATCTGCTGCGAGCTTATGCTCTAAGTTCCTGGGATATGCCAAGATCAGCATGCACGTTTGCACAGACGGGTGCGGGAGGGCCTGGTGGCATGGGCAGGATGCCTGAGCATGTTCACTGAGACCTATGTGGCACGTCTTGGGATGGCAGGGGCATGGTACCTTTTCATGTTTGTGTGTATCCATATGTCTTTTTACACGTGTGCTGGTATGTTGGTCTGTCTTGTCTCCCATATAGACGGGAAGCCCCGAACTACGCGCCAACTGGGAAGGTGATGGTCGGCGAGACCAGCCCATCCTAATTTGGGGTTCCTGGTCCTGCTCCAGGAGTCCTCCAGCCTACAGTCCCCACCAAGGAGGGAGGACTGGACAACAAGGGGGTGGGAGTGTTGATGTCAGGGCCCTGGGGAAGGAGCAGGCCTGGCTCATAGAGTAGAAGACTCAGTGCTGACCAGTGTGCAGGAGACCTTGCCCCTGCAGCTTCTGTACCTCAGACCAGGCCCTGACTCTCCCTGGGGTGCACTCACTCATCTGGAGGACACTGGGTTGGACTGATAATTTCTCACCACCTCTGAGGATCTGACAATTGTGATTTTAAGTTGGGAGGTGGGAACCTGTGCACCAGCCCCATTCAATTCATTGGTGGAGTCAGCTGTGGCCTGCTAGGCCCTCGCCAGGTCCTGGGGTGTCCTGCCGAAGGGTGCGAGGAGAAGCCATGCCAGGCAGCGGCCCCA
The DNA here is from genome assembly GCA_963573935.1 of Arctocebus calabarensis. Lineage (NCBI taxonomy): Eukaryota > Metazoa > Chordata > Mammalia > Primates > Lorisidae > Arctocebus > Arctocebus calabarensis. Next base: position 28,099 of record CAUYON010121711.1, read on the forward strand.
GCGAGAGGATGACATGGCCCGGCCCGGCCTTCCCCACGGCACCCCCAAACCGCCCTCTTTCCTCAGCCCCGGGGACACCGCCCATCCCGCCCCTTACCCGGACCCGCAGCCTCATGGCCATGTCCCTGCCGGGGAGTAAAAGGTCCTCTGCTGGATCCCGCAGGTAAGTCTCCCCCCTTCCCCAGATCTTGGCTTCAGGGGGTGGGAAGAGGTAGTATTCCTGTCTCTACCTGCCACTAATTTGCAGTGTGTCTTAGAGGAAATCTGGAGGGTTTAAGGGCTCAAATGACACAGTGGATATGAAAGTTCTCTGAAGGCATAAACCACTGGATTCCTACCAGTGCTTGGTCTCATCCATATTGTTTGATTTTCACAATTGCTGGAGGGAAGTTGTACAGTTGTCTACTCAAGCTCACTTGACCTCCCCTGATTTTCATTCCCATGGGTCTTCTGTATGCCCCATTCTTCTCCACCTTTCTCAGTCCTTCCAGAGTTCTCCTTCCCTGGGTTTGGGAGATCCTGGAAGTTGAGGACCCTTCGTAAAAGCAGATGGACCCCCACCCTTGGCCTATGGTCCTCCCCAGTCTTTGTTCTTTTCTTTGGGGAACCAGGAGGACCAGCCTCATTTTGGTTTTCCATCTTGATTTCCACTGTCTGTTCTGTCATCCCCATCTGTACTTCCCCCTCTCTTCCTGCTTCTCTCCCCGGCGGTGACCCCGAAGTGGGGGCCCTTTGGGCCGCAGCGGCCTGGCAGTGTTCGCCCAGTGTCCGCAGCTGCCCACCAGCCAGAACGAGCACCTGCCTCTTCTTCCTGCCTCCAGGCGCACCTCTCCACCTGTGAGCGTGCGGGATGCCTACGGCACCTCTTCCCTCAGCAGTAGCAGCAACTCAGGCTCCTGCAAGGGGAGCGACAGCAGCCCCACGCCAAGGTAATCAGCCCCTCCCCTCCTGTGTGGCTGTGCTGGCTAGGAGGCTGGTGACCCTGGGGTGAGGCACACAGGGGAGCTGCATGGTGTTCTGACCATCTCTGACCCCAGCACACTCATTGGCTGTGAGACTTCTCCTCTCTGAGACTCAGCTGCTGGCTGTAAGATGGATAGGATGATGCCAAGCTGTACTCAGCCATAACAGGGCTTTAAACAAATTGGCAGTGATGCTTTCAGAACAAGGAGCCAGAGGTAAGCAGCTCCCTAAAGTGTCAAGAACTCCACCTCTTCTCTTTCTGCTGTACCATCCTTTGTGTGCAGCTTTTGTCCTCGTCATTACAAGATGGGTCTTACACTTCCAGGCATCAGCTCAGCCATCCAGGAAGGAGCAACATAGAAAGGACCAAAAACTGGCAGTGCCCGTAGCTCAGTGGGTAGGGCACCAGCCACATACACTGAAACTGGCATGTTTGAGCCCAGCCAGGGCCTGCCAAACAACAATGACAACTGCAACAACAACAAAAAAATGGCCAGCTCTTATGGCAGGTGCCTGTAGTCCCAGCTACTTGGGAGGCTCTTGGGAGAATCACTTAAGCCCAAGAGTTTGAGGTTGCTGTGAGCTGCGATGACAACGGCACTCTACCCAGAGCAACAGCTTGAGACTCTGTCTCAAAAAAAAAAAAAAAAAAGAAAGTGTGGCGGGCGCCTGTAGTCCCAGCTACTCGGGAGGCTGAGGCAAGAGAATCGCTTAAGCCCAAGAGCTGGAGGTTTCTGTGAGCAGTGTGACGCCACTGCACTCTACCCAGGGCGATAAAGTGAGACTCTGTCTCTACAAAAAAAAAAAAAGAAAAGACCTAAACCCCTCATGGGTTGTTTTTTCTGAGAACCTAGGAAGTAGGAAATTCTGCCAACACCTTGCTGGCTGCAACTGGGTCACATGGCTAACTCTAGCGCCAGGGCCAGTTAGTGCAGAGTTAGTGTTTTTCCCAGTACAGTGCCACCCCAAACAAAATGGGGGTTCTGGAAAGAAGATAAGATGGTCTTGGGATGCATCTAGCCATGTCTGCCTTCTTGTGCTTCTCAGGGGGACAGTCTGAGAGCAGCCCAGGTGGAGCTAGTTTGGAAGGAGGTGAAGTGTGTTACAAGTGGGGCAGATGCCAGATCATGGTGACCAACGCAGGGTCAGGCTGGAGAGGCAGGTGATAGGTCCTTGAAGACCAGGAAGGGAGGGCTATCATGGTAGCCCTCATTTCTATTTCCCTACCACTGAGATACTAGTGGGAGATTGGGGAGTGTGGGTTTTGGATCCAGCCACTTCCCATCTTTGAGTCTCCATGTCCTTATCTGTAAAGTGTAGCTGCTAATTCAGGGGCTTCAGAGAGCTGACATCTGCATACTGTCCACACACCCTAGATGGCTGACAATTGATAGCTGCCCTTGTTAGTGCTCTGGTCTAACTAAATGGTTGTGTGCCAGAGAAGGCCAGGAGATGTCCAGCCTGCAGCTCCCATGGCTGGGGCACCTCCCAGAAAGGCTTGTCTTGCCTCTTACAGCTGAAGGGATGTCATGTGTATTATGTGATGTCTGGAGCTATGGAACCAGCAGTTCTCAGTCTTCTACCATAACACGCATGATGGGTAATGCTTGCATGCAGAACCCATGCCCCAACATCCTGGCCCTCACCCCACCCAGAGCCTGGGGACATAAAGTGATGTTGTATATAATTGGAGATTTTATCATTTTTTCCATTAGTAACATTTTTTTTTTTTTTTTTTTTAGAGACAGTCTCACTATTTTGCTATGGCATCACAGCTCACAGCAACCTCAAACTCTTGGGCTTAAACGATTCTCTTGCCTCAGCCTGCTGAGTAGCTGGGACTATAGGTACCTGCCACAATGCCCCACTATTTTGGTTGCAGTTGTTGTTGTTTAGCAGGCCCAGGCCCCACTCAAACCCTCTAGCCCTGGTATATGTGGCCAGCGCCCTACTCACTGAGCTACAGGTGCCGAACCTATAACATATTTTGATAACATATCTCATAACTAGTCCATAAGGGCAATCTCAGCCCCAAGACTCAGAACCGCTTCCATGTGAGGGTCTTCTTTTGCCCAACACGTGGGTTGCTGCCTAGGTGGGTGAATGGTGGTGCCACAGTCAGGGCCCCAATGCAAACAGCCAGACTTTCCAAGATAGGAACAACTGAGGGACATGCATTAAAGCATATTTTTCTTCTTGAATTAAAAATGTATATACATTTTAAGAAAGGAAAAAACTATTAATAAAATTTTAATACATAAGTCATGTTTAACTTCTGCAATTACAAGAAATACAAGATAAAATATACAAGATCACATCATGATTGATATTATTGAGTATTACAAATTCAATACAACTTTTTTCTTTCTTAAAACATGTATACATTTTTTTGGCACACCTTCTGGATGTGTGTGTGTATCTATGTATTTTTAAAGATAGAACTAGTGACTAAAAATATGTAAATGTTAAATCTTATATTGGAAAAAAATATTCATGAAAGCAAATAGAAAAAGTTAAAATGATTATTTCCTCTCTGAGGAATCCTTTCTGATTCCTACTAGTTTGACTAATCTTGGTTCCTCCACTACCACCAACCACTCCACCCCCAGGCATCACTTTATTCATCACAGATCTGTGCCCCTGTAGCCAAAGTTCTTGCAGAGTAGGAGGATGGGTGCAGGACTAATGCATTAACTTCAGGGTGACCTGTGTGGCTGGCTTCTCATTTGGAGAAAGATTTCTTAGACCAGAGAGGGGAACCCCAAACTCTATAACTCCTTTGCCCCTTGCTGGGCAGAAAACAGGCCTACCTGAATTAAACTTAGAGACCACAAGATGGTACATAAAAGAAAAGTTCTCCTTTCCTTCTTTCCACTTCTATTACTCCTTCCTCTTTAACAGTTTACCCATTTACAGATACTTTTTCCTCGGTCAACATTAGACAGCTTCCACAAAAACTACCTTCACCTTGGCTGCTTCAACAAATGGGCCTCTCCATGGCCTTTCTTTTCCAGGCCCATAAATGGTCATTGCCCATCCCTAAGCCTAAAGGTCCCCATCCTCTAAAGGACCACAGTTGGATGTCAGCAAAGCTTGGGTTTCTAGTTGTGGAAGAAGAAGCCAGGCTGGTTTAAGCCAAGACCCAGGAAGGTTTCTTTATAGTAGAACAACCAGAGTGAGGAAGCTGTGAGTAGAGGCAGCCTGTTGTAGAAGTGCCACCTAGACAGAATTGGGGTGCTCCTTTTCCTTGAGAAAGGCTTGTTGACCCTGCCTTCCTGACTGGCACCTGACAGCCCTCTGGGTGGAAATTTCTCCTTTGCATGTGGGGTGTCACACATGCCCAACACTAGTGCCACACTGTGCTGGAAGCAGTGTACATCCAACCTGCTGACCCCTCGGAGTTCTGCTATTGACAAGTCCATGCCCAGAGCTAGTAGTAGGTGTTCACGTGTGTCCCCAGACGATAAACATGTGAACATGCATGCCTGTGCTTGGGCTGGTGTCCTAGGATATGTGAATGCCCATGAATGGAGCAGGATGGTAGGGATGTGTAGGCACAGGAGTGTCCCCACATGTGTGGGTGTACAGGTGCAAAAGGAAGGGGAATCAACATACTCAGATACGCACTCTTAGTAAGTGTATATACATGGGCACACTCATGTGCACAGGCATGGGTGAGAAGGTCAGAGTGTGTGAAGAGATTGTGCTCACACACACATGCCTGCTTTCCTTGTGCCCAGGCTATGAGGGCTCTCGGTGCCAGAGAGGAGAGCTCATCCTCCACTCTGGGAGATGTTACCTCCACTACCATGGTGAGTCCTTGTCCACCATGCAGACCTGAGTCCACCCCTCTGACCCCAGCTGCTTGCCTTAAAACTCATTCTCTGGGTTAGGAGACTGGGTTCTGTGGGACATGGCTGGGACTGTCTGTGGGGCCAGCAGCTCCCTCTGAAAGATGAAGACAGTCCCTATTGACAGGACAGGTCAAGGGTTTGGCATGGCTCACATACGTGCTCTGGTATGTCTCCTCACCCTGATTAGAGGAACCCTAAGCCCCCCACCCTGACACTGGTCCTCACTCACAAGAGCTTTACTAAAACTCATCTTCCAGAAGGCTGGGTGTTCTCGTGCCCACACAGGCCCTGTGCAAGTGTCCTGGTTTGGAAGTGTCTCATGGTTGGGGGACAAAGATGGTTAGGCTGGCCTGCCCTTGTTCCCTGGAGGCCCAGCATCTGTGCCTTGCCTGACCTGTTCCTGATGATGGCGTCTCCTTGCAGGCGCTCCATGAAGTACATGCTATGCAGCGATAACCATGGCATCAAGCCCCCCACCCCAGAGCAGTACCTGACTCCACTGCAGCAGAAGGAAGTGTGCATCCGGCACCTGAGGGCCCGGCTGAAGGACACACAGGACCGGCTCCAAGACCGGTACGCGGGTGACCTTGGGGACAACCTGCCAATTCCACACTAAGAGGAACCAGGGCCTGGAGTTCTTTGGAGAAGGAGTAGTAGCTTGGGGCCTCCCAGCATCTCCTGTCCCCTCCTTCCCAGCAAAGTCTCATCCGAGCCTGTTTGCAGACACCCTTCCCCAGCTCCTTACTTTGATTGCTCCGGGTGGCTGTTGGGGGCCATGCGGGGAGTGGTTTCTCTTGTGAGAGTCTGTCCTGTCAAACTCCCACCTGCAGCAGTTCTCTCCAGCTTCAGCCTGGCAGCCCCTGTTGGCCCCTTCTTATTCCTAGTTCCTCTCTGTCTGGGGGGTGGAGCATAGGGAGAAACAACCCTTTAACCCTCCTGTGCTTCCTCCTGAGTGAGTCTCCAGGGAGCTCTTCCCCCAAGTTCAGGCCCCAGAAGTCAGTCCTCCTCATGTACTTCCTGCTTCCAGCTGATGTAAGATCCTGAGAAACCTTTCACCAGGCTCCCAGGAGCCCTACAGGCCCATCTGAGCTCCTTCTCAAGACTACAAGGGTACTCAATCCTGTCCCTCCCAGCCTCCCAGCCGGGCCTCACAAAATTTTGAGATTACAAGTATAAGCCACCATGCCTGGCCCCTCTTAAACATTTATATCACCTCAAAAACAAACCCCATGTCCATTAGCACAATCACTGCCCCGTTTCTCTTCATCCACCCCATTTCCTAGAAATCACTCATTTTTCTGTCTCAATAGATTTGTCTGCTCTGGAGATTTCATATAAACAGGAACACAAAATATGCATCCATGATCACATCATTCTTGATCAGAATTCTGCCGAGGAGCCAATCCAGTTTGGACTTGCTATAGTTTTTAAACTGCAGGAGAGTATAGGTGGCATTCTATGACCTCTTCATAGAACTGGGATTGCTATTTTTGCTTCCCCTCATCTTCCTAATGATGCCGGGATTCTGCTTGGCCTTTTGCATGAACGTCCACAGGGAACAGATGGCCCATCTCCCAGCTGCTCTCCAGGGCCAGCCCTGTGGCTCAGAGCAGACCTGTGTGGTTTGGGCAGGATGCTGTCATGCCTCAACTCCCTGCTCACTCTCTGCCCATGGCTCCCACAGGATCCTGTGGCAGTTCCTTACATGCTGTGCTATCACACCCCTCATGCTTTGTGTATTGGGTTTCATGCCTGTACTACCTACAGTGGTCTGCCTCCTACTCCTCAAAGATGCCATGTGCTTTTACACCTCTGTGCTTCTTTATCCTGTGTCCCTGCTACCTGTGATGCCCTGTCCCCATCTTGCTTCCCTTCAGAACTCAGTTCAGATGTGATGCCCTGCGACTTACTGAGGTATAGGCAGGCTACAGCTCTCTGGGAACTGGCTGGTTTCAAGGAGAGGGAGCCAGGGAGAACAGAGCTGAGCAACTCAGTTCCTTCTTTCAAACTCACTCTGCCTCCCAGGGCAAGGCCTGAGCAAGGAGGCCAGAAGGGTTACCCCAGAGTGAGCCCCCACCCTGAGGTGGGACAAGTGAGGAACAAGTATTTTCCCATTCCTGTTCCCATGTCTGTTATTGTCACAATGAGCACTTTCATCTGGCACTGCTTCCTTCCCCTTCCAGGTGACACCCTTGCTGACTTTGTGCCCACTGTAGCCCCTCAGTCTGTCCCTTCAGCATATAGAGGAATGAGATTCCTAGGCCCATTTCCTGCATGGAATTTCCGATCTGACTTTGAAAACCATGTGGGGTGCTCACTCTCCTGGGCTCATATACCCCAAAGTGTTAGCCATGCCATTTGTAGATTTAATTTCCATGGATATAGGCTTTTGGCTGAGAGACTGCCTGTGGGCTGGAGAAAGAATGCCTAGGAGAGGATTTTAAGTCTCATGAATGAGTTTCTTCTTTTCTCACTACTTTTAGTCTGCTACCATTTAGCCTGGCTCTGGTTTTACGTGTAGACTTGATGGCGTGTTTTTCTAACTCACCTCCCTTCACTGTACCCCATGGATTCATCTGTGATGCAGGGATTTGAAAAAGCCTGAGCATTTCTGGACAAGAGTCTTCTGATCATCCTATTTGCCTGGAACTTAACCCTTCTTTCGGAATAACTCTGTACCTTTCTTATCCATCTTTTCAGCCTTTCCTCTTAATGGTAGATACAATGAAGAAACTTCTAGCATAGAGAAGAGAGCCGCTCTGTTCTGCTTTATTCACCACTTCCTATCCCTTGACTTGAGGGGGATGATATAAAATTACCAGCTCCCCCCAAACATTGGAGACAAGATGGTCTCTTCTCTCAGAAAAACAAAGCAGTCCACAACCCTCTCTATAGAGGTCTTTTCCCAAATGTTCGTTCATTTAAATTTTTCACAGCTTGCTTGAGTAAGAGGTTACATCCCTTTCTATAGAGCAGAGATTTTCTATCTAGTTTTTTTTTTATGTTACGATTTTATTAGGTTTTTATAGCAGCTTCGTTTATAAATGAAGACCCTTTGTTGTCTTCACTCTAGATGAAGGATTTAAACACTTGAGAGTCATCTGCATTTCAACTTCTAGTGGGTGGGAATGTGGGCTGTGTCTCCTATTTTTTCTCCCTCCCAGGTGAGGACATCTCCTGACTTGAACCCTAGGTCCCTCTGCCCACCCACATTTGCTTCTCCCTGTGGAATGAAAAGGAAGAGTAACAAGGTGTTAGTCCTTTGTTCTGTTTTCAGCTCTGAGCAGGAGCACAGGGCCCTTCATCCTCAAAGACACTGTCCTTGGTGGTGGTGACAGACCGGGCACGCTGTGAGCCTGTGTGTGTCTCCTCTGCCCGCAGGGACACCGAGATCGATGACCTGAAGACGCAGCTGTCACGCATGCAGGAGGACTGGATCGAGGAGGAGTGCCACCGTGTGGAGGCCCAGCTGGCCTTGAAGGAGGCCCGCAAAGAGATCAAGCAGCTCAAGCAGGTCATCGACACTGTCAAGAACAACCTGATTGACAAAGACAAGGGGCTGCAGAAGTACTTTGTGGATATCAACATCCAGAACAAGAAGCTGGAGACGCTGCTGCACAGCATGGAGGTAGCCCAGAATGGCATAGCCAAGGAGGATGGCACCGGGGAGTCGGCTGGTGGGTCCCCCGCCCGTTCCCTCACCCGAAGTTCTACTTATACCAAGCTGAGTGACCCAGCAGTCTGCAGTGACCGCCAGCCTGGTGACCCCACCAACTCGTCTGCTGAGGATGGGGCTGACAGTGGCTATGTGGCAGCTGATGACACACTGAGCAGGACGGATGCACTGGAGGCCAGCAGCCTGCTGTCATCAGGAGTGGACTGCGGCCCTGAGGAGGCCTCACTGCACAGCTCCTTTGGCCCAGGTCCCCGCTTCCCCACCAGCAACACCTACGAGAAGCTACTGTGTGGCATGGAGGCCGGGGTGCAGGCTAGCTGCATGCAGGAGCGGGCCATCCAGACAGACTTCGTGCAGTACCAGCCTGACCTGGACACCATCCTGGAGAAAGTGACCCAGGCCCAGGTCTGTGGGATAGTCCCTGAGTCGGGGGACAGGCACCCAGAGCCAGACCCTCACCTCTCCAGACCCAGAGACCCCAACTCAGCCGTGGTGGTGACAGTGGGTGATGAGCTTGATGCCCCGGAGCCCATCTCCCATGGACCCACCCCACAGCAGCCTGGTGCCACCCCCAACCCTGGGCAGTCAGTGAGCGTGGTGTGCCCCTTAGAGGAGGAGGAAGAGGCAGCTGCAGCTGCAGCCGAGAAGGAGCCCAAGAGCTACTGGAGCCGCCACTACATTGTGGATCTGCTGGCCGTGGTGGTGCCGGCTGTGCCCACGGTGGCCTGGCTTTGCCGCTCACAGCGGCGTCAAGGCCAGCCCATCTACAACATCAGCTCCCTGCTGCGGGGCTGCTGCACCGTGGCCTTGCACTCCATCCGCAGGATCAGCTGCCGCTCGCTGAGCCAGGCTGGCCCAAGCTCAGCAGGTGGCAGCTCCCAGCTCTGAGGAGGCCCCCCCCCAGGCAGCAGCTCCTGTGGCCTGACCACTGATTGTAGGGATGCTGTTCTCTCTGTCATGTCCCTATGGAGCATCATCTTATTTATTTAGTTTTGGGTGTGGTTCTGTTTGTTTGTTTGTTTGTTTCAGGATGTTTAACAGTGTCAGGGCAGGAGTAGGGGTTGGGGAAAGGCATCCCAAAACTTCACAGAGAAGGGAGACCAAAGGCGGGCGGTACGAAGGCACCCAAAGGCGGACTGGACAAACCACAGAGGGAAGAAGGTGAGGGTCCCCCAGCCTGGTCCCTCTGTTCACCTGGTCCCTGCTCAGGAAGTCTCTGGCTGTGTTCATCTGGGGAAGCTGGGCTTGCCTTGCCCTGCCCACCAGAGCCCCCCTGTCCTGTCCAAGGCCCTGCTCACCCCATGCCTTCTCTCCTTAGCCACCTTACCCTCAGCCCAGGCTTCTGGGCCAGTATTATCTCCTCAGCTGGAGGCAGCTACGGCCCAAAGTGCAGATCACTGACCCCAGGACTCAGAGCAGGGTCTGGACCACTGCACCTGGGCTGGAGCTCCAGCCTCCCCAGACTGCTCCCACCTTGAGATTCAGAAGCACAGTCAAGGTACAGGCTGGAGGAAAAACAGCACTGGGGCATGAGGTGGCAGAGGGCAGTGTGGGTTCTGTGTCTTTCTGTTCATCCCAAGCTGTCCTCGTTATCCACTTCCTCTTGGCACTGCTGGGTGTGTCAGGTCGTTCGTTCTTTCCATGAGAGAGCTAAGCCCGGCAAGCTCAGCACTGGGGACCGCTTCACTGAGCCCCAGCACATAAAGAGAAGGCAGGGGTGGGGAACCCAGAGGGCTCCAGCCTTCTGAGGTCAGGCCATCTCCTGTCTCATCTGCAGTCTGGGAGGCGGAGCAGGACCCAGGAATCCTCAGCTTGTGGGAATAGCCACAGGCCATTACCTCCCCTGCTTGCCCTAAATTTCTCTGGGGACCTCAGGTCCAACTTCTGCTTTGCACTATGTTCACTTGGGGCTTGGTTCTTAGCCATCCCAGGGATTCCAGTGAGGTGGCCACTTGCTTTCTGGGATGAGAGTTCCTATACCTTAGACCTATCTGCCTCCAGAGGAGGGCAGGGAATTCTGACAAGAGAATCCCCAGACAGGGTATTGAAGCCATGATGTTCTTCCAGGCCAAAGCAGGGTGCCCTGGGATGTGCTTCCCAGGCAGGGGTGTGGCAGGGCGGGCAAGTACCCTGCAGTCTCCCCGCTCCCAGCCCAAAGCCAGTCACCCTGGGAAGGCTCACTGTCCCCTACTCCTTCCCTGGGACCACATCTGAGTCCCCCAGCAAAGCTGCTGACATTTTTATTAACAATAGTGTTTTACAAAGTAAACTCACTTCTCTTCCTCTGTAGGGGCTATACGCCATCTCACCCACTCTTCTGGCCATCCCACCCACTCTTCAGAGGTTATACCCCCTATTTAGGGGGTTTGGTGGGACCCTGTGTCTTATTCAGCCCTCTGGTCTAAGGGCCACTCTGGTTCTCTGCCAAGGTCGTCTACCCTCACCCCCAATGCTCTAGCAGCCATTGCTTGACTCCTGGGCTCTGCCCTTCTGCTCTGTGTCCTTCACTCCAGTCCAGGGCACCTGCATGCACTGGAAGTGGGAGCCCAGCCCAGCCACGGGGGCAAGAGGCCCCTCTGTCTCGCGCTTTGTGCCTCTGAAGTTCTCCCCTCCTCGGTTGGGGCCTCAGACCAGCCCTCCTTTGTGAAACCCCCCCATCCCCCAACCCAGCTGAATCAAATGCCTGGGTCCTGGCTGGGGCTGCCCCCACAGGACACTGGGCTCACACCACGGAGGGGGACAGTGGACAAAACCAATCCAAAGCCAAGCCGGGACTGACCACGGACCCCGCCTCTTGTGCTATGTACTTATGGAGCTGCATAGTGTCTCCTTAGAAATAGTCCAAGCTTTGCTGAGAAAATAAATGTATGAACTATATTTGACAACATAAAATCTATATATTTTTCACCACTGGAATTCAGTCAAGCTTTGTAGCCCCTCTGCTCCTGTCGTCCATGTCTTGCATCTGTGGCCTTCCTGTTGTGTATTGTATTTTGGTGGACATGGGAGGGGTGGGGGCCCTAGTCTAGTCTGTCCCTGCTGCTGGAGAAGCCACCTGGGCAAGGGTGGGCTGTGGTTGGGCCCAAGGCCCATGCAGGGGGCGAGTGGGCCTGGCTGCTGTCCTGCCAATGTGGCATCCAGGGGCCCCTAGCACACAGCATAGAGGGTTTTCTCTTTTGGGGGTTCCCTGGGGTTTCCGATGGGCTTTTCTTCTTGACAGTGGAAGAAACAGCTCACCACCCAGGCCGGGACAGGCCTGTGACCACGCTGGCTGGTGACCCTGGCCCGGCTCTTGAGTGAGTGCTCGCGTGTATGTGCTCAGTATCCTGCATCTATGCAAAGGTGTGGCTGCCCGTGTGGCCCCAGTGCGGGGGCACGGCGGCCTGCTGGCTCAGGCTCCAAGCCCTGAGGAGGCAGGGCACAGAATGTGGGCTGGGGGGAGGCTGGGACCTGGGGTGCGTGTCCTCCAAAGCTCCCTTCTTCCCTCCTGCTTAATACCTCCTCCTGCTGGGCTGACCTTTCCTCTGCCCTTGGCTTCTGAAGCAGAAATCTTTGGGGCCCCCTTCTCCCTAGCCTCTGGCTGGAACTGATTAAGTCCTGTGAAAAGATATCCCCAGGAACCACCTTCTGAAACTGCTGGCCTCTTAGATGGAGTCCAGTGGCCAGAAGCGGCTTCTCCTGAGTTCTAAGGCTCGGGTCAGAGCAGCCCTGCTGCCCCTCTGGTCCGGGCTCTGGCAGGAATTGGGAGTTGGGGCCCAGACTCCTGCACAGAGAGCTGGCCTTGAGCAGAGTTTATTACAAATATCTCCTAAAGGGATAACTTAACTTTTCACTGAAACGCCCTTCCCAACTGCCACTAGCACAGGGGTATCTGACTGTACTTTGGGAAGGGGAGGAGCAAAACAAAGTTCCAGGGCCTCTGCCCAGTTAACTCACAATCCCTCTCTGACCTGGGGGATGGTGCAAATTGGTCACAGTGCACTCACATATTAGGCCGTCCCCTTGACAGGGGATTCAAGAGAAGCGGGAAGAGGGGAGGTAGGGAGGGGTCTTAACTCGTCTCCTTTGTCCTTTTGTTCAGACAGAGTTGTACCTGCAGCAGTCAGCTCTGAATTAAAGCATGAAAACACACAGAGACCCTTGGCCTGTTTTCTTTATACTGTGTTGTTTTTCTAATGGGGGTGATGAGGGGCTCAAACTGTCCAACACTCACATGGGGAGAAGCCAAGCAGGCAGTGATCTCTCATGCAGAGGGAAGCAGGAAGCTGCGTGCTGGCTCAGCCCACCAGGCTCTGCTAAGTGTGTATGTGGGGCACTCCACTGCCCTTCTGGGGTCAGGCTCAGGGTCTGGAACCACCTGTCCCCAACCCCAGGTGTCAGACCCACCAGGTCCTGTAAGTACATCGAATTTCATCCTCCCCAACACTCCTCGAAGTGGGTGCTCCCGCCCACCTTGCAGATGCAGAAGTGAGGTTCCTTAAATTCAGGGCCCCCTCCATTAGCCCTACTGTCCCATGGTCCTATGTTGCCATCCCTGCCCCGGCTGTTGGGTAGCATGGGATGGAAGCATAGCCACATCACAGCTCTCAGAATCAATGTGTAGAGAAGGCTTTAGTCTCACCACTGTTTAAAAGAAATCCAGCCTTCTCATGTCATTGGGCCAAGGATTCCAGAATTTTCAATTCCTTTGAGGAAGGGGTTTTCCTTAAAGTCAAATCTTTATTCAAAAGACAGTAAAGGTCATAACGTTGTATAGTCTGTGACAAAGAACAAGTGAAGACAAAGTTCTCAGAACTTTCTGTTCTCTTAAAATATGCAATGTTTTCCTGCTACAGGCAAAGTCTTGAAAGGGACCCAGTTGCAACTTTGAGAAGCATTTAGCCCACCTACCTGTGTGCCCAGCATTTAAACCAGCACAAAGAATCCACTGCCTGTGGGTCCTGCCTGAGCCTCAGCCCAGCTAGAGGTCTAAGGTGTATAAATGAAAGACCTTGCCATCCAATGTCCAACCACCTGGAACATGTGCCCTCAAGACACCCTGACCTCAGACCAGCAAGCCGGCTGCCCTCTTGTGGGAAGACCCATGCTGCCCTCCTGTGGCTTCAGACATCTGGGATGGAGTGGTCCATGGTATGGTGGAGCAGGGTCAGGGACAACCTGGGAACAGCAACAACAGTGGTCAAAACTTCCAGCTCCTTCTCTGTGCAAGTCCCCTCCCCCTGGCCCAAGCCTGTGCATCCCCACATAGGCCTTCACTTCTAGTTCTAAGACTTTCGAGTCACCTGAAGCTACCAACTACCTTGGAGGGAGGGGGAAAAAGGGGAGGATGGGACAGGCTGGGCCTGTGCCCTGTGTCAGCACTGAGGTAGTGGGTGGCTGAGCCCAGGCATGTCCCAGGAGGTAGGACAGAGAGGGAGAAGGGTGAGGGGAAAGGCTTACTTCTTGACCATGTGCTCGTAGATCACAGTGGGGATGATAGTCAGGGTGATGATGTTCCCAGCTGTGGCCAAAATCTCCATGATCTCTTTATTCTGTAGGGGTGGTAGGTAAGCAGTCACCCTGGGGACAAGGGATTGGGGGCAACTTTGCAGGCCCCTCTGAGGGACACTAATGACACCTGGCCACAGGGGCGGGGCTGCCTATCAGGAGAGGGCAGACATCCAGGTGTGATCTTGCCTGAGTGAGGCCATGCATCTCCCACCTGAGCATCTCCTTAGTCCAATGAGCACCACTCCCTCCCTCATCTTAAAGGCCAGCTGAATGGGGCTGACTGATATATCACAGCCTCATAAGAGTGATTCTCCTTGGAAACAAGGGGTTCCAGAGACGCAAGCCTACATTTTCAATCCCATCCCCCTGGCCACAGTCACATTTGGGTTCTGGCTCCAGAGCACAAAGAGCATAACCATCCAGTGGGAGGCAGGCACACCCACCCACCTTACAGCTCCCGCTGGCTGCCAGCCTGAGCCAGGGCTGCAAGGGTCCTCTTCCTTGTACATCTGGTTGACAGGTAGGAAGAGAAAGCCCTGTGGGCACCACTTAGATCATGGAGAGAACATAAGACTAAGTCTCTATAAGGTCCAAACACTAAAGCTATGGCCATAGAAGAGCCTCAGACCCTTACTCAGAGCCTAGTGACCTTTAATTTGCACATCCATGAAACATGATCACATGTTTCCAGAAAAATGGAAGAAGATGTGATAGATAGGACTAGTGACAGCCACAGGTGGAAATACACAAACTTTGGAAAGATAAATGAGAGTGCCAGCAGCGGGAGGCGAGGGCTGTGGACTCCGAGTTTCGTGATTTCATCGCAGAGACAGTTCTACTGTAGAGATGGTCAAGGTACCTAAAACCCAAAGAACTTTCTATAAGAAGTGTGGCAAGCATCAGCCTCACAAAGTGACCCAGTATAAGAAGGGCAAGGATTCCTTGTATGCCCAAGGAAAGAGGTGCTATGATCGAAACAGAGTGGCTATGGCGGGCAGACAAAGCCTATTTTCCGAAAGAAGGCTAAAACCACAAAGAAGATTGTGCTAAGGCTGGAATGTGTTGAGCCTAACTGCAGATCCAAGAGGATGCTGGCCATTAAGAGATGCAAGCATTTTGAACTTGGAGGAGATAAGAAAAGAAAGGGCCAAGTGATCCAGTTCTAAACTTTGAGACTTTTTGTCTTTTTTGAGGAGAAAATGTTGAAGCTATAGAAAAATTACCTGTAGGGAAATAAATACGATGATATTCTAAAAAAGAAAAAAGAAAGATAAATGAGCTCAGGAGGCATAGCTGTCAGGAGCCATTCAGCAAAATGGCAAACCCAGTCCCTAAGAGCTTCACAACCCCACTGTTCTATAGAGCAACTGTAAGTTCATGGTGATGCCTTGAGCCATCAGTAAGGATGAAAGAATCACATTTTAGAACAACTGTTGTTCGGAATAGTTAAGATCAAAGAACTGTAATGCTTTGGAGGGAGTGAGGTCACTCACTTCTGAAAGTTCCAGACACTCAAAATTGTTATTACTATTCTCAGCTTTTTAAGTACATGTATAATCATAGGTTGCCTTTGAATTGTCATGTCTGATCCCAGAGGAAGGAGAGAGAATGCAGCAGGAGGGATCTTAGACAAATATTAGAGGAATTTCCTGATCACTATGATCAGGAGCCACCAGAACAAACCTCCCAGGAAGGTGGAGGGTTGTCAAGCACAAGAAAGCAGACATGTGGCAGGAATGACAGAATGGCATGGTGATGGCAGACAGCTGGTGTGAAAGACCATCTGCCGCCACCCAGACCATGTCTGCTGGGGGGACCTGCCATGTGAGCACCAACACTCTGGTTGCAGGAGGATGGGTCTCTCGCCCTATCACAGCTCAAATTGAAAGGCACTCTTGGCCCAAGAGGCACCAAGTCAGACAAAGCTACTTTCATTTGTTTGAGGACCAATTCCCCCAAAATACCAACCCCTCATTCCATCCACAGATCCTAGACTACTTGCTCCTTCTTGTTTGCTAAAGATAAGACTTACCACACACACCCTTGAAAACTGAATAATGGTCATGGATTTCTGAATGGCAATTTTCTAAAATACTCCTATTACTGAACTTGATCCAGTATGCAAATGGAAGTGCCACACAGGATAAGGAGGCATCCATACAACCAGAAGCCACCAGGGTGTCGTGTCCTCAATTGTCATCATACCCCTCATTCTGTCGTACATCTTGCTTCTGTGTGTGAGAAGCAATAGTTAACGTTTATTGAGCACTTGCCACATGCACTGTGCTTGGAGCTTTTTAGACATACAGTCTTACTAAGCCCTCACGGCTACCTAGGATAAGGAAGCTGATGGGGGCAGGGGCTGCAATTGTCCCCAGACCTGAACCTATGCACCACCACCACCTAGCAGTCCCCCAGGCCCTGGTGTGCCCCACCTACCTTCAGCCCGATGACGTTCTGCCCATTCACCTCACACAGGCAGTGGTTGGTGAGGAGCCCGTTGCGGGCCGCAGAGCTGCCTTTGACCACAGAGACAACCTTCCCTTTCTTGATGATAAAGCCGACATGGCCCGCGCTGTCCTTGTGCATGGTGACAATCCGCTGGAATGGCCTGGCAGGGAGTGACAGTGAGCTAGCCTAGGGACACGGCTGGGGTCAGACAGAGGGGCTACTCGGGCTTGGTACTCACCTGTCCCGAACAATCATGACGATCTTCTCGGCTGATGCCTTCTTCACAGCCCGATGGGCTTTGTCTGTGCTCCACCCGGCACAGTCATGCCCATCAATCTGCAGGATCTGGTCCCCAAAGCGCAGCCCCACAAGGGATGCGGGGGTGTTGGCCTGGACCAACTGCACAAAGAGCCCCTGGGGAGAGGCCAATCCCAGAGTCAGCATCCTTGCCTACCCTGAGCCCGGATCCCTTCTGCAAGCTGTTGTTTTCCCCTGATACTCTGGGAGCCTACAGCTGTGCATGGCAGGTGCGATGGTTGCCCCATTTTCTATGCCACACAGCTAGGAAGAAGGTAAGTCAAGGTTTCAGTCCCGGCAGAGGCTACATCCCTCTGCTGTGCCTCTTGTCACAAAGACATGGGGCTTCTGGACTTTTCCTGGGTGCCACATCCCAACCAGGTGAGGAGCAGGTTGGGAGCAGGTGGGGAGGGACAGCTCTCAGAGACAGGAGCCGGGAGGGGGCGGCAGAGAGTCCCCTGCAACCCAGCACCAGCCCTGGGGTTGAGGGGAGGAGAGATAGGGAAAGCCTGCCTTAGAGGTGCTGATGCCTGCTCCGCACCTTCCTTACTGGGGCATATAGGGGGTCTGAGTCTGTGCAGGACAAGCGCCCCCAGTCCGCCTGGGACTACTGTCCCTTCTTGGGCTGGCGGGGGAGTGGGTACAGCTGGGGTCTCTTCCCTCTGGGCCCCCCGCTCACCTGGTCGATGGCCCGCAGCCGCAGCCCGGTCTTGCCGCGCTCGTCCTTGCACAAGTGGATCTCGCGCACCCCGGGCTTGATCTCCGCACGCCGCACACCCAGGTTGTTCCCGGACACCGGTGCCACCACCTGGCCTAGCCAGGGACTGGTGCCCGCGGTCTGCAAACACCAGCGGAGTAGGGAGTCAGCCAGGCTCCTCAGACCTTATGCCTCAGGGGGTCGCTGGGGTGGGGCAAGGGAGGGGGAAAAGAACTTGTCCCCAGGCCCATAGGGTCCCCCTAGACCACACACTTCTACTCAGACTGAGAGAGGACGTGGCTCCCTTGAAGCCACTAGGGGGAGTCAAAGTCCTCACCCCCCAAAGCCAGGGAGATGGGAGAGGAGGTGGGGCTGCCGGAAGGGGACCCTCATTTTGATATCAGGAAAAGACTCTTTTAAAATCCACGTGACATAGAAATAAAAATTCACAATAAATAGAGTAATGGGGTATAAAAGGGCTCACTTTGGTTTTTGTCTTGGAAAAAATAATTAAGCCAAAAGTATAAAAATAAATGAATGCTTCCCCTTAAGATGCAGTAAAAGGTAACGATACCCACTCTCACCGCTACTGTTAGCACAGTCCTGGAAAATCTAGCCAGTGCAATGAGGCAAGAAAAGGGAAAAGGCATACTGATCAGAAAAGAAAGAATAAAATTGTTCCTATTTATAGATGACAGGATGGTCTACTAGAAAATCCCAAGAAATCTACAAATAAACTCCTAGACCTAATACATGAGTTCAGTAAAGTCATAGGAAATAAGACAAACATACAAAAATCAATTATATCTCTACATCCCAACGATGAGCATGTGGAAATTGAAATTAAAAATACCATTTTCAGGGGCAGTGCTGTGGCTCAGCTGAACTGCAAAACAAAAAAAATAGCTGGGCGTTGTGGCGGGCACCTGTAGTCCCAGATACTCGAGAGGCTGAGGCAAGAGAATCGCCTAAGCCCAGGAGTTGGAGGTTGCTGTGAGCTGTGTGACGCCACGGCACTCTACCAAGGGTGATAAAGTGAGACAGAGTGAGACAAAAAAAAAAGATGTTAAAAAAAAACCATTTGCGGGAGGCTCCTGTGGCTCATCAAGTAAGGTGCCGGCCCCACGTACTGAAGGTGGTGGGTTCAAACCCAGCTTTGGCTGAACTGCAAAACATAAAAATAGCCAGGTGTTGTGGCGGGTGCCTGTAATCCCAGCCACTCGGAAAGCTGAGCCAAGAGAACTGCCTAAGCCCAAGAACTGGAGGTTGCTGTGAGCTGTGTGACGCCACGGCACTCTACCGAGGGTGATAAAGTGAGACTCTGTCTCTACAAAAAAAAAAAATACCATTTGCAATCACTCAAAAGAAAGGGAAATACTTAGATGTAAATCTAACAAAACATCTATAAAATTTGTATGCTGGAAATGACAAAATACTAGATAAAAGATATCAAAGAAGAATTAAATAAATGAAAGATTTTCTGTATTCATGGATTGAAAGAACTAGTAATCCTATCAATTGTCCCCAAATTGATATGCAACTAGAACACAACTTCTATCAAAATCTCTAAAAGACACTTTGTAGATGCAGGTAAGGTTGATTATAACTTTACATGAAAAGATGAAGGAATTAAAATAGCTAAAACAATTCTGACAAGAAGAATAAAGTGAGAAGAATCACTCTACCAAATTTCAAGACTTATCCAGCTATAGTAATCCAGTCAGTGTGATATTGGCAAAAGGAGACAATAAGGATCAATGGAACAAAATTTAGAAATCCAGAAACAGCAGCAAATAACTGAGAGCAACTGCATTTTGACAAGACTGCAAGAGTGTTTCCTTTTTTTTTTCTTTTTTTTTTTTAGAGACAGAGTCTCACATGCCCTTGATAGAGTGCTGTGGCGTCACAGCTCACAGCAACCTCCAGCTCTTGGGCGTAGGTGATTCTCTTGCCTCAGCCTCCTGAGTAGCTGGGACTACAGGTGCCTGTCACAACGCCCAGCTGTTTTTTGGTTGCTGCAATTTGGCTGGGGCCAGGTTTGAACCCGCCACCTTCAGTATATGGGGCCGGCGCCCTACTCACTGAGCCACAGGTGCTGCCCAAGAATATTTTCAACAAATGGGGCTGGAGTCATTGAATAATCATGTGCAAAAATATGAACCTTAGGGCTGGGTGCAGTGGCTCACATCTGTAATCCTAGCACTCTGGGAGGCCAAGGCAGAAGGATTGCCTGAACTCAGGAGTTTGAGACCAGCCTGAGCCAGAGCGAGAACATGTCTCTAAAAATAGCCAGGTATTGTGGTAAGCACCTGTAGTCCCAGCCTCTTGGGAGACTGAGGAAAGAGGATCACTTGAGCCTAAGAGTTTAAGATTGCTGTGAGATTTGACACCAAGGCACTTTACTGAGGGTGACAAAGTGAGATTATCTCAAAAAAAGTGTGTGTGTGTATATATATTCATACACACACACACACACACAAACAGCTTGTTTATAATAGCCCAAAACTACATACAACTACATGTCCCTCAACAAGTTAAACCCTGGTACATTCACACCATGGAATACTACTCAGAAATGAAATGGAACAAACTTGAAACAGAACAACTTGGATGGATCTTGAAGGCAGTATGTGGAATGAGAAAATCCAGCCTTGAAAGGTTACATACTATATGATCCTATTTATACAACATTCTGCAATGACAAAATTAGAGAGATGGGGGGAAAAGGAGTGGTTGCCAGGGGTGGGCATGTCTACAGAGGGACAGGGGAGGAAGATCTTTGTGGTAATGGAAGAATTCTGTATATCTCAGTGGGGTGGTTATTACATTAATCTGCACACTTGATAAGATGACATAAAACTACAAACACACACTGTACAACTGTAAAACTCTTGGCTTTGATATCTTACTTTAGTTATGCAACATGTAACCACCTAGGAAACTGGTACAAGGGACTTCTCTGCACAATCTTTGCCACTTCCTATGAACCTATTATTTTTTGTTTACCTATTATTATTTACTTTTATTTTATTTTATTTTATTTTTTGAGACAGAGCCTCAAGCTGTCACCTTGGAGAGAGTACCGTGGCGTCACAGCTCATAGCAACATCCAACTCCTGGGCTCAAGCTAGTCTCCTGCCTCCACCTCCCAAGTAGCTGGGACTACAGGCACCCGCCACAATGCCCGGCCATTTTTTGGTTGCAGTTGTCATTGTTGTTTGGCGGGCCCAGGCTGGATTCGAACCCGCCAGCTCAGGTGTACGTGGCTGGCACCTTAGCCCTTTGAGCCACAGGCGCTGAGCCTGAACCTATTACTATTTAAAAACAAAAAGTTAAAAGCCATGAAAAAGTTTTGAAATTACTAAAATGCATTGCCCATCTTATATTTTTATCCAAGTTTAGGTTGGATGCATTTATGCCTTGATAATTAGAATAAAAAAATAATTAAAGTGGAGCCGGCTACTGCATGAACTTCTTTGCTTCATGTTTGTATCTCAGAGTATGTCCACCCTGGGAGAAACACCCAGGGTGTCATCAATTTTGAATTCTCAAGGCCCCACATGGTCTCATCCTTGTCAACTTGGTCCTGTCAGAACCTTGTTTGGCAGTGGCTTTGTATGTGGCTGTGGCTGTTTTCCATTGTCACTTCTGTCACCTTCTTTAAAATCCTGTGGCCATTAAGACTTGCAGTTTTGCTTCCCAGTCAGTTTCATTAGCTCAGGAGGAGGCTGGTAGAAAGGACTAATAGGTGGGCCTCAGGGACACCAGAGGTAATCGGCAGGGGGTATGGGGGGACTGATTAAATAAGCAGAAACATCTTCAGAAGCAAGCATTTTTGTTATGGTTTATTTTGCTTCTTGAAGCCATGGAAAGCAAAAATCAATTGAAGGGCCAGAGCTGGGGCACAAGCTCCTGCTCTCTTGGCCTTGCCTGTCCAGGAGGCAGCCCTGCACCAGATGCCCCCAGGCTCAGGTTAGGGTTAATGTCCTCCCTCTTCCTCCAGCAGGCTCAGGCGAAAGGACACACCCAGGTCCCTGTGGGAAGGTGTGAAACCATGAAACCCCACAGTGCATTCCAAGAAGACTCAAAATGAAAAGTGCCATCAACGGCTCGGCGCCTGTGGCTCAGCGGGCTAAGGCGCCAGCCACATACACCTGAGTTGGCGGGTTCAAATCCAGCCCAGACCGCCAAACAACTACGACTGCAACCAAAAAATGGCCGGGCGTTGTGGCGGGCGCCTGTAGTCCCAGCTACTTGGGAGGTGGAGGCAAGAGACTCGCTTGAGCCCAGGAATTGTGATGCCACAGCACTCTATCCAGGGTGACAGCTTGAGGCTCTGTCTCAAAAAAAAAAAGAAAAGTGCCATCAAGAAGCAGAGCCACAAGAATGTTGGCGAAAGAAGAGACTCAAACACACAGAAAGGAAGTCTGTTCAAACAAGAAGACCGAGAAGGAAGGAGGGTTAGGACATTTTGCAGTAGACAGGAGACAAATACCTACACTGTCACCTTCTGAAATCTGAGGCAGGTTCTGCTGGACTTCTTGGCTTGAGAGGGAAAGACCCATATAACTTTCCAATTCTGCCAGATTTGGGTACAAAACTGATGGGAAGGGAGGAAGGAAAAAGAAAGACATCACTTAAGGGCATGTGTCTTGCCATCTCTGCCTGGCTTCTGGATGGCTGCTCACTTTATGAAGAAAGGGGGTCTGGGCATGCTGCTCACTTCCAAGAACCCAGCATATTCCCAGAATGCTCCTTGGAAGGTCCCAGGGTGGGGTCTGCCTTTGTCTGGGGACAGCATGGGATACTTTGGTTTTCAACTCTACTGGCTTTCACCAGCCAGACATGGAACACAAGATTTAGAGGCTATGCTGGGTCCGGGAGGGGCCCCCCTGAACAGTGGGGGCAGGCCTCTGCAAAGGGTGGCTTTCGCAGTGACCAGGAGAAGATTTGAGCCTGAGTTCAAGTTCAGTACCACAGAACCAGAATCAAGACTCACAAGCAACTCCAGGAGCTGCAAACATCCTGATCTCCCTATGTGGCCTCATGTGGCACCATAACAGACAGGGAGTTGCTGCCCTCACTAAGCCAGTGTTCCCAGCATCCCCTTTAAAGGGGTATAGTGAGGGTGAAATAATGTATAAAACCCACCCACAGTGGCAGGTGATAGGCAAGTAGTCGGAAAGCTCTGTGGAAAGGTGAAGCTGTGTCCTCAGGGCCAGCACTGCCAGGTGGGCAGCCTACACCTAGGAGCATCTGCTTGGAAATTTATGTCCCTTCTGGTGCATGGGACCTGCCAGGACCAGCAATGACATCTGGGAGGTATTATGGTCTGAATGTTTGTGTCCCCACACAGTTTCTGTGTTGAACCACTCCTAGTGTGGTTATTTTCAGAGACAGAGCCTCTAAGGAAATAATTAAGGTTAAGGGAAGTCATAGGTGTGGGGCCCTCCTCCCACGGGACAAGCATCCTTGAGAGACAATGGCGAGTTTGTGTATGCTCGCTCTCTCAGTCACAAATGGATGGAGGAAAGGCCACATGAGGACTCAACCAGGAAGAAAGTGGCCATCTGCAAGTCAGGAAAAGAGCCCTTACCAGAAGGCAGGTTATCTAGAATCTAAATCTTGGACTTTCAGTCCCAGAAGTGTGAGAACATAAGTTCCTATGGTGTAAGCCATCCAGACTGTAGTATTTTGTTATGGTGGCCTAAGCAGACTAAGACAAGTGGTTCTGGCCCCTTCTCTCTCAGATGCTCTGCCTCTGCCCTCTCCTTCCTCTACATCCCCCTCACCCTAGGCCAGCCTCAGTTCTAGCCAGGAGGGCCTGGCAGGTGGCTCTCTCCCTCTGCCCTGCATGGTGTTTCATTTCTGGGATCACCAGGAGGGTGGGTCACCAGGATGGTGTTGACATGCTGATCTGGGGTGACTCAAATTGTTTACATAGGAAAAAGCCCCACAGGCTCAGTGCCTGTAGTTCAGTGGCTAGGGCACCAGCCATATACACCAGAGTTGACGGGTTAGAATCCATCCTGGGCCTGCCAAAAAACAATGACAACTACAACAAAAAAAGAGCCGGGTGTTGTGGCAGGCACCTGTAGTCCCAGCTACTTAGGAGGCTGAAACAAGAAAATTTCTTAAGCCCAAGAGTTTGAGGTTGCTGTGAGCTGTGATGCCACAGCTCTCTATTGAGGGCAACTCGGTCTCAAAAAAAAAAAAAAAAATAGAAAAAAGCCCCGCCACTGGTGTGCATATGAGAGGTATCACCGTTGAGGGAGTCTGGCTGAGGGCCTCAGAGAAGCCCTGGCTTCCCCAACAATTTGTGTTGAGTTTGGAAGGATAAATAGGAGATCATCAGGCAATTATGGGGAGAGAGGAGCAACAGGGGCAAAGACCCTGACAGGCAAGGTGGCTTGGTCAAGGTCATCCAGGAGGTAAGAGTTGGATGGCAGCTGGAAGCTTGGGTCCTCTCCTCCCACCATGTTGAATCCATGGCTCCAGAGCCTCCCCACAGCTTTGATGCCACCATGCTGCCCTGAAGACCTCCAGGCTGAGGGGGCTGGGCATCAATCACGCTTAGCCAACTCACTCACCTGCCTGTGGGGAGAGAGCTGCCACCTGGACTGGTAGGGTGGGCATCCTGGGTGCAGCTCCGGCCTGGGCCTGCAGAAGGGCAGGGAGTGAGGGTCAGTTGTGGACTGGCCTGGGGCTCCCTGAAACCAGGGGTATGGGCATGGGTGTGGGGTGAACCTGGGGGTGTCCATAAACCCTCAACCTTCAAGGTCAAATGAAAATATGGCTTCTGCAGATGTGCTCCTTTCCAGGATCAGGCTCTCTGCGGCCCATGCTCTACCAAATGTCATGACCCATTTACTGTCTACACAAGCAGAACATCAAGGCCCATCTTTCAGTCAAGTTCTCAGCTGAAAAGTCTCAAATGCTCAAAACCCACTGGGACCAGGAGGTGGCAGAATGGAGGAAGGAAGGAGCTTCTGGGGACTGAACAAGCCAAATCCCATGTCCACTGGGTTTCTTCTGAAAGCCTGCCCTCAAGCATGGGGACTCTCTGTCCCAGAGGGAGGAAAGCTGGGGACAGAGAGGGACAGAGAAGATCTTTTCCATTCCTGCTGTAAATCCACTGGCCTTGGTCTGGTCACCTTCTCTGCCTAGCAGGCCCTGCATTGGGGACCTGCATGCCCTGAGGCCTGCACCTTTCAGAGCAAGCCTTCCTGAGTTACCCCAGGGTAATCCCCAAGTCCCCCATCAGGGAGCCCAGGCTAATGGGGCCTGGCAGCTTACCTGGATGGCTTGGTCCACCTTTAGGTCCTCCAGCGATGGGTAAAGGACAGACATGGCTGCTCCTCGGAGCACCCTGCAGAGTGCAGAGGGTGAGACAGGATGGGGATGCACTCTCACTGTCTCGAGAGGAGACTGGGACATCCGTCTCCTGCCCATGTGTGCTGCACTCTCCGATATGAGACAGGTATCAACAGCTATTATTGTCCCCATTTTAGAGCCAGGAGCAATGGAATTGAACCAATGTGTCTTGGTACCTGAGCCCCTGGTTTCCATGTTTAAAATGCCATCCCATTATGTTGGGCTGACTCTGGGCTTTAGAAGTAGGCCCAGGACATACTGGCCCAGAAAGGCAGGATCATGGGACACATTCTTAGCCTCCCAGTTTCACAGGTCAGCTGGGCTAATGCCGTCTGATCTCTTAAGACCTAACTTGGCTAGAAGTGTGTATTCGGCACTTGCTGTACACCAGGCTTAAGTGTGGGATTCACACAGCATCATCCCACAATAGCAAGTGAGCTGGGATTTAATATGAAAACAGAGGGTGGCGTCTGTGGCTCATTGAGTAGGGTGCTGGCCCCATATACCATGGGTGGCGGGTTTGAACCTGG
>CAUYON010121712.1:0-15529 GCA_963573935.1 Arctocebus calabarensis
TGTCTTTATATAGTGATCAAGAAAATGCCATGAAGGCTATCTGTAACAGTAGGATCAAAACATTTCTGAATGTATATGAATCGTGCCCTATGATTGCACCAATGTACAGAATTATGATTCAATAAAATTATAAAAAAAAAATCTAGTCCTGAAAATATGTACATACTTACCTCAGTCATTGCGTAGAAACTCATAAAAGTTAAAAGAAATATTGAAAGGAAGCATTTTGATGAAATTCAGGATTTCATGGGTAATATTATGACAACTGTGGTAGCTATTTAGAAAGAGTTGAAAATTGCTCTAAAGGGTGGACTAGGCCCTTTTATCAGTGCATAGCCTCCCAAGGGAAGCACTTTGAAGGTGACTGTAGCGGTATTCAGCAATGAATATGCAGCACTTTTTCTAGAATGAGTTCTAAAATATTACAAAGAAAATATTCTTCCTACTGTATTAGAGAAAAGAAAATTAAAAAGTCAAAAAATAGAAGATCATTTTCTAAAGAGGTAAACAGATGCGAACGTTAAAATGATCACAGTAAAGGTGATGATAATAATAAAAGCCTTCATTCACTAAATGCCACCAATGAAGCAAAATCAAACCTTTTTTTAATAAATCTGGATTTATTTTTTTGCTTATTTATTTATTTATTTATTTCAGATTGACATGAGGGTACAAATATTTAGGTTACATTGCTTTTCTTTCTTTCTTTTTTTGTTTTTGTTTGTTTGTTTGTTTGGTTGGTTTTTTTGTTTGTTTGTTTGTTTTTTGCAGAAACAGACTTTATTGCCTTTTCTCAGTAGAGCGCAGTGGCTTCACACAGCTCACAGCAACCTCCACTCCTGGGCTTAGGCGATTATCTTGCCTCAGCCTCCAGAGCAGCTGGGGCTACAGGCACCTGCCACAACACCTGGCTATTTTTGTTGCAATTTGGCCAGGCCGATTTGAACCTTCCACCCTCAGTATATGGGGCCAACAGCCTAGCCACTGAGCCACAGCACCGCCTCCTTGTTTTCGTTTCTAAGGTAATTCTCAAGTTGTAGTTGAGCCCTTCACCTAGGAGGCATGCTGTATGCCCTCAGTTGGTGCACATTAGTTGTGAACCTACCAATCACCCTCCCTCCTACATCGTCCTCTCTTTCATCTTCCCTCCCTTGCTAGATTATACTTGTGTTTTTCTTTCATGTGAGCTTGTAGTTGTTTATCTATTATATTGGATAAAATATAAGCCCTATTTATATGCTATCTACAAGAAATCTGTTTAAATATAAAGCCACAGAGAAGTAGAAGTAAAATGTGTGAAAATATACATTCCAAGGAAAATTTTATTAGAAGAATGTAGAGTAGCTGTACTAACATTGAATGAAACAGATTCAGAAAAAGATATTACCAAATCTGAATAGAGATACTGCCCCATGATGAAAAGATTAATTAGCAGGGTATACCAATCCTGAATGGGCATGGATCAAGTAACAAGAGCTTCAAAATACATAAACCAAAAACTGGTAGTAAAAGAAAATAAATAGAAAAATCTACGAATCTATGTGAAAGGTTTTACCACTCTTCTGTCAGTAATGGCTAAAAGAATTCAGCAAACACAAAATTCAGTAAGGATAAAGATGGCTTGAACAAAGTCACAAACCAACCTGACCTAACAGAGATTTATAGCACACTTCATCCCAACATAGTACAAAATATACTCTTTTCATAGACGATATTTTGATTCCTAATACAAATTGAAATAATTTTAAATTTATAGAAAAGGTACTTAATAGGTGATCTTATGCAATAAAATTAAACTAGAAATCAATAGCTGAAAGATATATGAAAAATTCCCAAATATTTGGTAAAGAACAAAATTCGCTTTACTTTCATGGTTGGTTTTTTTTTTTTTTTTTGTGAGAACATTTTAGATCTACTCTCACAGCAAATTTCAAGTATAAAATACACTATTGGGCTTTACCGAACATTGTCTCCTTTTCCCTCATCTTCCCAGCCCTTGACAACCACAATTCTATTTTCTATTTCTATGTGAGTTCAAGGTTTTTTTTTTTTTGATTACTCATATAAGTGACATCATGCAGTATTTGTCTTTCTGTGTCTGGCTTATTTCACTTAGCATAATGTTCACTTGTGGAAAATGACAGGATTTACTTCTTTTGTAATGATGAATAATATAATATACATAATATAATATAAATAATATATTACATTTTCTTTACTTACTCATCCATCAGTGGAAACTTATGCTGTTTCCATGCCTTGGCTATTGTGATAATTCTGTAATGAACATGGAAGAGCATATATCTCTTGGGTATATTGACTTAATTTTCTTTGACAATATGACAGAAGTGGAGTTGCTGGGTCATATGATAATTCTACCTTTGGCTTTTTAAAGACCTTTCATACCATTTTCCATAATGACTGTATCAATTTATAATGCCACCAATAGCACACATCTTCATCAAAACTTACTAATTTTTGGCTATTTAGTAATAGCCATTTCAACAGGTATGAGGTGATATCTTATGGTTTTGATTTGCATTTTCCTGATGATTAGTGTGTATGTTTTCCTGTTGACATTTGTATATCTTCTTTGGAAAAACTTCAATTCAGGGTGGTCCCTGTGGCTCCATGAGTAGGGTGCTGGCCCCATACATTGAGGGTGGCAGGTTCAAACCTGGCTCCAGCCAAACTGCAACAAAAAATAGCCGGGCATTGTGGTGAGTGCCTGTAGTCCCAGCCACTAGGGAGGCTAAGGCAAGAGAATCGCCTAAGCCCAAGAGCTAGAGGTTGCTGTGAGCTGTGATGCCATGGCACTCTACCAAGGGTGACAGAGTGGGACTGCCTGTAAAAAAAAAAAAAAGAAAAGAAAAGAAAAAGAAAGAAAGAAAAAAAGAAAAGCTTCAATTCAGATCCTTTATCCACTTTTTAATGAGGTTATTTTTGTCTGTTTTCCTATTGAATTATGAGAACCCTTTATATGGTTTGGATATTAGCCTTCTACCCAATATATAGCTTGCAAATATTTTCTTCCAAGGTAGATTTACTTTTAATTTTGTTTATTACTGTCCTAGCTTTCAAGAGCTTTTTGATTAATGTAATTTTGATTCCTTATTTTTGCTTTTGTTTCTTATGGTTTTGATATCATATCCAAAATGTCATTGCCAACACCAATGTCAAGAACTTTTATCCCTATTTTTCTCCTAGGATGTCTACAAACTCAGGTTTTATGTTCAAATCTTTAATTCATTTTGAGTTTACTTTTTCAAAATGTAAGATAAGGATTCAATTTCTTTTTTTTTTTTTCCCTGTGGATATCTAGTTTCTTCAACACGATTTACTAAAGAGAATATTTTTTCTCCATTCTGTATTCTTGAAGACTTTGTCAAAGATTAGCTGACCATGTATGTGTGGGTTTATTTACAGATTCTGAACTCTGTTCCATTAGTCTATGTATATACACAGCTAGTACAATACTGTTTTGATTACTGTAGCATTGTAGTATAATTTGAAATCATTATGATTTGAAAGCTTCCAGATTTGTTTTTCTTTCTCAAGATGGCTTTGTTTATTCAGGTTATATATAAATTGGGGGTTATATATGAATTTGGTTATATATAAATTTTAGCTTTGATAAACAACACTTTTAAATACATAAAGTATAAAAGAAAAAATTACAAAGTAATGTTATTGAATATTTGAAATTAATAAAAATGAAAACATAAAAATGTGTGGTATATGTATGTAGTTAAAATTGACCTTAGAGAGAAATTAAAAGGCTTAAATCCTTATAACAGAAAATCAGAAAATTCCAAATTAATGATATAGACTTTCTTAAAGAAATAAGGATAAAAAGAAGGGAATTAAAAACAAAGTTAGCAGAAGGTAGGAAAAAGTAAAGATCAGTTTGAAAAATCATTGACATTGAAAAGAATATAATAGAGAAACTCAATGAAACCAAACTCTGGTTCTTTATAAAGATCAACAAAATTGACAAACCTTAGGCCTGGTGTTGTGGCTCATGTCTATAATCTTATCACTATGGGAGACAGGGGTGGGAGGATTTTTTGGGGGGGAGTCAGTGTCATTTTTTCACCCTGAGTAGAGTCACATGGGCATCAGGCTCACAACAACCTCAAACTCTTGGGCTCAAGCAATTCTCTTCCCTAAATTTTTCATTTTTTGTAGAGATGGTGTTTAAATCTTTCTCAGTCTGATCTTGAACTCTAACTCAAGCAATCCACCCACATCAGATCCCACCTCAGATCCCTCAGAGTGGTAGGATTACAGGCTTGAGCCACTGCACCCAGCTGGAGGATCGCAGCCAAGTGTTTGAGACCAGTCTGTGCAACTTGTTGATATCCTGTCTCTACAAAAAATAATATAAACTCACCAAGCATGGTGGTTTACCTACTGGTAGTCCTAGCTAGTGGGGAAACTGAAACAGGAGAATTACTTAAGCCCATTAGTTTAAGGTTGCAGTGAGTTGTCATCATACCACTGCACTCTAGGCCAAGCAAGAATGCAAGACCCTGTCTCTAGAAAATGAAAATGTATATTTGCCTGTATTCAGATGGACAACAAAAAAATAAAGATATATTGCTATACATATTGTAGATATAAAAAATATATAGTTTTATTATTAACAAGTTTATATCTATAAATTTGAAAATTTTATTGAATGGACAAATCACTGAAAGACAAAAACTAGTAAAAGAAATAGATGAATTGAAAAATTCTATCAAATAAATTGAATTTGTAGTTAAAATCCTCACTAAACACACACACACAGACAGACACATAGGTAGGTTCACTGGTGAATTCTGTCATTCTGTCATATATTCAAACAAGGTATGATGTCAATTCTAAACAAATGCTTCCAGAAAAAAGGACCAATTCCTAACTTATTTTGTGACCTAATTTACAACACAGTAAAAACTATTATTAAAAAAGTGAATTATACACCAAAACTTTTTTGTGAATATAGGTACAAAAATACTTTTTGTATATAAGTTAAATTCGGCAAAATCTAAAAATTTGCTAAATTATAACCAAATGGGCTTAATGCAGTAATGAAAAATTTGTTTTGCAATTGGGAAATAATCATTGCCATTCACTATGTTATTAGACCACAAAAAAATGCAATCCTTACAATCGATGCAGAAAAAAATTCATTTTACAAGATTCAATATTTACTCTTAAAATTTCTTTAGAAAAACTAGATAAAGGCAGACAATTTCTCAAACTGAAAAGGACAACTACAAAACCTATAGCTAATATAAGGCTCAAATACTGAATTCTTTCAATCAAAAGAGGAAATAAGGCAAAGATGTTCACTTTCAAAATTTCCATTTAACATTAGATTAGCAGTCCTCACTAATGAAATAAGGCAGGAAAAATGTTGTATGAAGTTGAAAAGAAGTAAAACTGACTTTGTTTGTGGATGATGATTGTCTATGTCAAACATCCTCATGAAATTTCAAAACAAATTTTACTAAAATTAACTGGTGAAGTAGCAAATTTTCAGAATAGAAAACTACAATAAAAAATTAATACCATTCAAAAAATAAAAGTCCATGACTAGATGACTTCATTGGTGAATGTTATCAAATATTTAAAGAAGAATTAACATTTTCAAATATTCCAAAAATACATAAGATCAAAGCCAGATAATGATGTTACTGGAAAATAAAATTATAGATAAACATTCACTATAGAAATGAATACAGACATCATAACAAATACTATCAAATGAAATCCAACAGCATGCTTAAAAGACCAAGAAGGATTTATTAAGGAAATTCAAGGGTGGCTCAACATTTTAAAAAGCTATCAAAGTAATTCAGCATATTCATTGAACAAAAGAAGAAAAATCCTACACAATCATCTCAACTGATCCAAAAAGCATTTGACAAAATCCAATGTGATTTCAGGATAAAAATACTTAGCAAACTACGAATAAGAGAGAACATCCTCAATATAATAAAGGGTGAAAATCCTATATCTTACATCATACTTTATGGTAAATGGCTAAATCTTTTCCTTAAAGATTTGAAACAAGACAAGATGACCACTCTCATCACTATTATTCCAAATTTTGTTAGAAGTTCAAGCCAAAGTAAGTATGAAAGAAACAAAAAAGAATGAAATGCTTCCAAATTGCAAAACAGGAAGTAAAGTTATTGGCATTAAAATGTAACATGATTCTATATATAGAAAAATCAAATCATTCATAAAAATGCTAACAGAACTAATACATGAATGTGAAAATATTGTATGGTGAAGATTAATACACAAAAAATAGTTGTCATTCTAAATACTGGCAATAAACAAAAGAAAATTAACAAAACAAGTGTATTTTCTATAGCATTCAAATAATAACATACCTACAAACAAAGGTAACAAAAGAAATGAAAGATATATACACTGAAAACTACACAGTAGTGTTGAAAGTAATTAAAGGCCAAAATGAATGAAAAGATATCGAATGTTCATGTATTGGAAGACTTAATATTGTCGATATATCAATATTACTCCAAGCAACGGATTCCACATAAGCGCTATCAAAATTTTATTGATCTTTCATAGAAATTGAAAAATCAATCCTCAAATTCATATGGAATTATACATGTTCTCAGATAGGCAAAACAATCTTGAAAAAAAAAAAAAGTCAAAGGACTCAGAATTTTGGATTTTAAATCTCACTCCAAACCTACGGTAAGCAAAACAGAGTTCAAAGTCAAGAATACACACTGGGAAAAGGAAACCCTTTTCAATTAATGGTGCTAGGAAATTTGGACTGCCGCATAAAGAAAGATGAAACTGGACCCCTTTCTCTCACCATATACAAAAATTAGCTCAAAATGAATTAAAGACTTGAATGTAATACCTGAAAACAAACAAACAAAAAATACTGGAGGGAAAACTCTTCTGGATATTGATCTGGACAAATAATGCATGACTAAGTCCTGAAAAGCACAAGTAACAAAAACAGTAATAGATAAATAGGACTTAATTAAACTGAAAAGCTTCCACAGAGAAAAAGAAAATATCAACAGAATGAACATAAACTTGCAGAATGGGAGAAAATAGTTGCAAACTATACATGTGACAAAGGATTAACATCCAGAATTTCCAGAAATCTGAAGCTACTCAACAAAAAACCATAAATAATCCTTTAAAAAGTGGGCAAAAGACATTAAAGCACATTTTTCAAAAGAAGACACATAAACTGCTAACAAGAATATAGAACCATACTCAACATTTCTGATATTTTTTTACACAGTTCTTTTTAAATTTTTAATTTTGGTTAAACAAAATACATCTTCTATAAACAAACCCAGCACAAGGCCAACAGAAATTAAAACTACAATAATGTATCATCTTACAACAGTCAGAAGGGCTATTACTAAAAAGAAAAAAATAAATAACAGTTATCAGTAGGGATGCAGAGAAAAGAGAACTCCTACACAGTGTTGGTGGAGATATAAATTGGCACAACCTCTATGGAAAAGAGTATGGAGATTTCTTAAAGAACTAAAAATGGACCATCCATTTGATTCAGCAGTCACATTGTTGGATATTTATCAAATGGAAAAGGAAGCATTCTAGCCAAAAGAGATTTGCGTTATACATTTATGTCAGCTCAGCGCCTGTGGCTCAGCGGGCTAAGGTGCCAGCCACGTACACCTGAGCTGGTGGGTTCGAATCCAGCCCGGGCCCGCCAAACAACAATGAAGGCTGCAACCAAAAAATGGCCGGGCTTGTGGCAGGCGCCTGTAGTCCCAGCTACTTGGAAGGTGGAGGCAAGAGACTTGCTTGAGCCCAGGAATTGGAGGTTGCTGTGAGCTGTGATGCCACAGCACTCTATCCAGGGTGACAGCTTGAGGCTCTGTGTCAGAAAAAAAAAAATACGTTTATGTCAGCACTATTCACCATAGCACCGCTTAAGCATTCATCAGTGGAGGACCAGATAAAAAAGTGAGATATATATACACATGGTGGAATACTATTCAACCACAGAAAGAAATGAAATCATGGAGGCGGAGCAAGATGGCGGGACAGACGCATAGTCCATCTTTCGCAGGACATCAGGTGAGAGGGAGGGGGCTCTGGATCTTTCCCCATGTGGATTATTGGTGTGAATGGACAGCTGGAGAAGTGCAGTGAATTGGTGGATTGCTGTATTTGAGGTGTAGTTCAAAACCTCGGACTCTACTATAGACTTTTTGCCTGCCTGGTGGAGATGACCAGCAGATGGCCCCTCCCACAGGAAGGACAGCAGTTCACAACTGGGAAAACCTAACTGATGAAAATTGCGGTGAAGCGTGGATTCCAGAGTTTGGCGACCAAAAAAGGGTGCTGTTTGGAGCCATAGAGGACTAGGCAGCCCAAGGGAGAATTGAAGGGAAAGGATCCTGCCAGGAAACAAATATTTTGAATTGTCTGAAATGGCAGACACCTTTTCTCCAGATCATTGGGAGTAATTGAACGGACAGTGCCATCCCTGGTGAGGAATCCTGGTGCGGTCTGACTGTTCAAGGTGGGCAGGGAACCGGGGCTTGGAGGAGACACTCTGAGGTATGGAAATTGGTGAAGAGGGTCCCTGTGCATGGCAGCTGTGGAAACAGCTGCAGTCCAGACCGGCAGTAACAGGAGCAGTGGTGGCTGGTGGCCAGAACTGTGGCAGCTACGGTGGCCGGTCCCTCTCCCACAGCTGATTGCAGTTGCCAGTTTGTGGGAGAATGTGGGAGCAGATAGAGAGATTTGTGAAGCCTGGACTCCTATACCAAGTTTGGAGGTTGGATGGGAGTGCCGTCCGGAGCAGAACACCCGAAGTGGGGCATCTTTTAAAAAACAAACTGTTGGAGAAACTCCAAAAATGGCGACCACTGGGGGGGGGGGGTAGAGTGGTTACCATAGTAACAAAGTAAATGTTGAATCAGGTAAAAGCCTGGGAACCACACACACCGCCATCTGGTGTCTGGAAAGTATATTGTATTATAATTTATTCATACTAAAGTTGACATCTACCTCATACATATAGATGTGTATTTCTATATTATATATATAAAACAATAATATTTTTGAGGTTAGTGTTTTTTTCTCATCCTTTTCTTGGAGGAGCCATTGATAATTAAATTTTTATTTTACTTTTTTTCTATGTTATTTTTATTTCTTCTATTTTCAATTGTATTTTTCTCTTCCCTTTCTTCTTTTTTGTAACTCTTATGAACACTACTTTCTTTTTTCTCTCTTGCCTTCCTCTTCTTCCCTTCTTATGGCTTCTTAGAGTGCTTACATCAGATTTTTTAGAGACTTTTTTTTTCCCAAGTATTTTACAAGTATCATTATTTTCATTGTAGATTTTTTGTTGTTATTTTTTGTTTGTTTGTTTGTTTTATTTTGTCTGTATGTCTATGTGTTTCTGACTGTGGGTGCATCTGTGGGCTTGTGTGTCTGGTAGCCTTTTAATTTGTTTATTAGTTCATTTGGTCTCAATTTGATTGGTGTTCTAAATGTTTTCCTTGCCACCTTGATCCTTCAGTCTACTCCCTCCCCTGGTCTGGAAGTCTAGAAGTCCAACTCATCCAGAATCCAGATTGTCTGCATTTCTTAGCTAGGACCAGGCATTGCATAGATGGTGGCTGTACAGCTGTGCCATTCCTGTGAATCCAGTAACTATACAGGAAGACATAGAGGGAAAGGGACTGTCCTGGTCCAAAGAAAAAGAATTTCTCAGCAGCAGACAGAGGCTAGGGGGTCCTACACTGCGGGTGGAGACTCGGAAGCTGCTGAAGTGAATGAACCTAAGAGGAGGTACCTTCCATCCAACTTCAGCATTAGTAGAGTGATCCTGTTGGGGTCTAACTCTGGAAAGTCATCTCCCCATCTCTGTGGCCTTCCAGAGGTAGCCATACCTCTCCCTAAAGGGATTTCAGTACTGCAGAACAGCAGCAACAAAGGTGCAGTGGCCAAGGGAGAAATTCTTTTGCTGTCTGGATATCCTCAGGTTTGGACAGAGCTCATGTGGAACTTTCTTCAGCTGCCATTGAGCGCCTGAGGCAGGCAGACCTCAGCCTCCACTGCTGGATTGTGATAGACTGTGGTAACCACGAGGAGGAGGCAACGACCTCACTTTGACTGTGGCAGGCACATAGTCCTGGCACATTTGCTTTTCAGAAAGAACAGGGACACAGAGACTGGGTTAACAGAATCTGCCAGAGACACAACTAGAGACTGGGGTGATCAAAATCTGGTGGTGAAGGACGCCCAAGGTGAGGTAAAAGGCATCGCCCCCTGGCTCTAAACCTCCTACTGGACAGGCATTTCTGACTCCTCAGAGCTCCGAAGGTGCTCAAATCACACTCGAGCTGCCAATAGCCCCTAACATCTACTTGCTGGAGCCCTCTTGAACTTTCCAGCTAGAGAGTGGGGGGCTGTCAGGGAAAATTGGTCTGGAACTCTTGACCTGGACAAATTATCCAAGGACCCTCCAATGTGGGTCCCAGGTTTTCCTTTAGTGGGAAGATTTGATTGTCCTCTCCCAGATAATACTGGTGAGTAAAGGGATGCTTCTATTTCACCGAACCTGAGACTGCACCCCAGGGTTACTGATTCACTAGGATTTGACAGAAATCAGCTGGATACAAGACAGAGCCACCTACCCCCACTACACTAAGTAGGCCTCTACAGTCACAGACTGTAGTTACTGTACAGGTACTTTGCAAAATTGTAGAGGAAAAGCTGCAGTCACCAGGGCCAGTTCCTAGGTGTAGGGCTGGTCAACCACAATTGTAGAAGTTTCCAGTGCAATTTCACTGACCTGCTCATCTAGTTAGAAAATGAAAAACAGTCATGGGGCGGAATCAGCAGAAAAACTCTGGCAACATGAATAAACAGAACACTGCAACTCCCCCAATGAATGACAAATCATCCAATCCAGAGGATCCAATCCACAAACAGATAGCTGAGATGTCTGAAATCGAATTTAGAATCTGGATTGCAAACAAGATCAACAAAATGGAAACAAAGATGGAGGTAGAAATTGCAGGATTAATTTAGAAGATGTCTCAAGAAGTCGGTCAATTCAAAGACAAAATGACCAAAGATTTCGACACATTGAGACAAGAAGTTGCAACCCTCAAAGATCTGCGAAATACAGTAGAAGCCCTCAGTAACACAATAGAGCAAGCAGAAGAAAGGATTTCTGACACTGAAGACAGAGAATTTGAATGCTCCCAAATGCTCAAAGAGGTAGAGAAATGGAAGGCAAAACAGATCATTCTCTCAGAGAGCTCTGGGATAACATGAAGAAAACCAATATTCATCTTATAGCGATGAACTGGCTTCACAAGACACAGAGTCCCTTCTTCTTGAGAATTATGAAAGAGAATTTTCCAGACATACCTAGAGACTCTGAAATTCAGATAGCAGAGAATTTCAAAACCCCAACACAATTCAACGTGAATAAGACATCCCCCAGGCACATCACAGGTAACTTCACTACAGTTAACATGAAGGAGAAGATTCTAAAAGCAGCCAGACGCAAGAAATCCATTACTTACAAAGGTAAGAATATTAGAATAAACTGCAGGTTTCTCTGCTCAAACTTTTCAAGCTAGAAGGGAGTGGGCATTGACTTTTAACCTCCTAAAACAAAATAACTTCCAACCCAGGATCCAATATCCAGCCAAACTGAGTTTCATTTATGATGGAGAAATTAAATACTTTAATGACATCCATATGTTGAAGAAATTTGCCATAACTAAACCAGCTCTCCAGGATATTCTCAGACCTATCCTCCATAACGACCAGCACAAACCTCCACCACAAAAGTAAACTCAAGCAGAAACTTTTGACCACATACCAAACTCTACAATGGCAAAAGGATTCAAAATACCCACTTTACATTTGAGTGGCTTATCATTATTTTCAATTAAGGTGAATGGTTTAAATTGTCCTCTAAAGAGGCACAGATTGGCTGACTGGATACAAAAGCTTAAATGAGATATCTGCTGAATACAAGAATCTCATCTTACCTTAAAAGATAAATATAGACACAAGGTAAAGGGATGGTCACCTATATTCCAGGCAAATGGAAAACAGAAAATAGCAGGTGTTGCAATCGTATTCGCAGATTCAATAGGTTTTAAACCAACCAAAGTGAGTAAAGACAAGGATGAACATTTTATATTTGTTAAAGGTAATACTCAAAATGATGAGGTTTCAATTATTAAAATTTATGCACCCAACCAGAATGCACCTCAATTTACATAGGAAACTCTAACAGACATGAGCAATGTGATCTCCTCCAGTACCATAGTAGTCGGAGACTTTAACAGTGTTGGACAGATCCTCCAAAAAGAAGCAAAGAAATTCTAGATTTAAACTTAACCATCCAACATTTGGATTTAAAAGACATCTACAGAACATTTCATCCCAGCAAAACTGAATACACATTCTTCTCATCAGCCCATGGATCATACTCCAAAATTGATCACAACATAGGTCACAAGTCTAATCTCCTCAAATTTAAAAAAATAGAAATTATCCCTTGCATCTTTTCAGACCATCATGGAATAAAAGTTGAACTCAATAACAACAAGAATCTGCATACTCAAACAAAAACATGGAAGCTTAACAACCTCATATTGAAGGATACTTTGGTCATTGACAAGATTAAGCAAGAAATTTCCAAATTTTTAGAACAAAATGACAATGAAGACACAAATTATCAGAACCTATGGGATACTGCAAAGGGAATCCTTAGATGGAAATTTATAGCACTACAAGCATTCCTCAGGAAAACAGAAAGACAGGAAGTTAACAACTTAATGGGACCTCTTGAACAACTGGAAAAGGAAGAATATTCCAATCACAAACCCAGCAGAAGAAAAGACATAACCAAAATTAGAGCAGAATTAAATGAAACTGGAAATAAAAGAATAATACAACAGATCAATAAATCAAAAAGTTGGTTTTCTTAAAAGGTCAATAAAATAGATAAACCTTTAGCTAACCTAACCAGGAAAAAAAGAGTAAAATCTCTAATCTCATCAATCAGATATGGTAAAGACAAAATAACAAAAGACTCCTCAGACACTCAAAAAATCCTCAATGAATATTACAAGAAACTTTACTCTCAGAAACATGAAAATTTGAAGGAAATTGACCAATGCTTGGAAGCATGTCACCTTCCAAGACTTAGCCAAAATGAAGTGGATATGTTGAACAGGCTGATATCAAGTTGTGAAATAGCATCAACTATACAAAATCTCTCTAAAAATAAAAGCCCTGAATCAGATGGCTTAACATCAGACTTCTACCAAACCTTTAAAGAAGAACTAGTACCTATACTACTCAACCTTTTCCAAAATATAGAAAAAGAAGGAATACTAGCCAGCACGTTCTATGACGCAAACATCACCTTGATCCCCAAACCAGGAAAAGACCCAACAAAAAAAGAAAATTAAAGACCAAAATCACTAATGAATATTGATGCAAAAATATTTAATCAGATCCTAGCAAACAAAATCCAGCAACACATCAAACAAATTATACACCATGAGCAAGTGGGCTTTATCCCAGGATCTCAAGGCTGGTTCAATATACGTAAATCTATAAATGTAATCCAGCACATAAACAAATTAAAAAAGAAAGACCATATGATTCTCTCAATTGATGCAGAAAAAGCCTTTGATAATATCCAGCATCCCTTCATGATCAGAAAACTAAAGAAAATGAATATATAGGAGACATTTCTTAAACTTATAGAGGCCATCTACAGCAAACCCACAGCCAAAATCGTATTTAATGGAGTTAAATTGAAATCTTTTCCACTTAGATCAGGAACCAGGCAAGGTTGCCCATTGTCTCCATTGCTCTTTAACATTGTAATGGAAGTTTTAGCCATTGCAATTAGGGAAGAAAAGGTGATAAAGGGTATTCACATAGGGTCAGAAGAGATTAAACTTTCGCAGATGACATGATTGTATATCTGGAAAACATGAGGGTTTCTACTATGAAACTTTTAGAGGTGATCAAGGAATACAGAAATGTATCAGGCTACCAAATCAACACTCATAGATCAGTAGCCTTTGTATACACTAACAACAACCAAGCCAAAAAAATAGTCAAAGACTCTATTTCTTTCACAGTAGTGCCAAAGAAGTTGAAATATTTGGCAATTTACCTAACAAAGGAAATGAAAGATCTCTATAAAGAGAACTATGAACTCTAAGAAAAGAAATCACTGAACATGTCAACAAATGGAAAATCTTACCATGCTCATGGTTGGGAAGAATCAATATTATTAAAATGTCCATACTACCCAAAGCAATATACAATTTTAATGTAATTCCTATTAAAGCTCCATTGTCATACTTAAAAGATCTCGAAAAATTATACTTTGTTTCATATGGGAATCAGAAAAAAACTCAAATAGCCAAGACATTACTTAGAAATAAAAACAAAGCCGGAGGAATCACACTACCAGACCCGAGACTGTACTATAAATCGATAGTGATCAAACAGCATGGTACTGGCACAAAAATCTAGAGGTAGATGTTTGGAACAGAATAGAGAACCAAGAGATGAACCAAACTACTTTCCGCTACTTGATCTTTGTCAAGCCAATTAAAAACATTCAGCAGTGATAAGACTCCTTATTTAACAAATGGTGCTGGGAGACCTGGCTGGTGACCTGTAGAAGACTGAAATTGAACCCACACCTTTCACCACTAATGAAGATAGGCTCACATTGGATTAAAGATTTAAACTTAAGACATGAAATTATAAGAATACTAGAAGAAAAGCAGGGAAAACTCTTGAAAGAATTGGCCTGGGCGAATACTTTATGAGGAGGACACCCCAGGCAATGGAAGCAGTATCAAAAATACACTACTGGGTCTGATTAAACTAAAAAGCTTTTGCATGGCCAAGAACACAATAAGTATAGCAAGCAGACAGTCCTCGGAATGGGAGAGAAAATTTGCAGGTTATGCCTCCAACAAAGGTTTAATAACCAGAATATACAGAGAACACAAACGTATTAGTAAGAAAAGAACAAGTGATCCCATGTCAGGATGGGCAAAGGATCTGAATAGAAACTTCTCTAAAGAAGACTGGAACATGGCCTTTAGACACATGAAAAAATGCTCATTATCCTTAATCAACAGAGAAATGCAAGTCAAAACTACCTTGAGATATCATCTAACTCCAGTAAGATTAGCCCACATTATGAAATCCCAAAACCAGAGATGTTGGCGTGGATGTGGAGAATAGGGAACACTTCTATATTGCTGGTGGGAATGCAAACTAATACATCCCTTTTGGAAAGACATTTGGAGAACACTCAGAGATCTAAAAATAGACCTAGCATTTGATCCTATAATTCCTTTACTTAGTATATACCCAGAAGACCAAAAATCACATTACAACAAAGATATCTGTACCAGATTGTTTATTGCAGCCCAATTCATAATTGCTAAGTCATGGAAGAAGCCCAAGTGCCCATCAGCCCCACGAA
>CAUYON010121717.1:0-14756 GCA_963573935.1 Arctocebus calabarensis
GCCTCCCTAATCATGCCTGAAAATGCTGCTCCCCTTTCAGGAAGGGACATACTAACTAGAACAGGAACTTTTCCCTCCTGGAGATCTAGTCATGATCAAAACTCTTCCCTCTAATTCACCTTCCCTAACCCCAACTTGGGACGTCCCCTTTCCTGTTATCTTGTCTTCTTCTACAGCTGTTAAAGTTATAGGAGTTGATTCCTGCATACATCATTCACGAGTAAAATCCTGGAACCCTCCATCTTCTACGGAGGCAATGAAGACAGCCAACCACAGACCACCTACACTTGTGAGCCAAAAGAAAGTTTGAAGTTATCATTTAATAACTTCTTTCTTCAGCAAGAAAAATCCTAATAAGGTTTTCTTTTAGCATCACTGAATAAGTGCTTCTGACCTGATGCTGTTCTACCTTTGCCTGTTACTGATTATACTAATCAGATTTATGTTTTCCAGAAATGCCATCAAGCCACATACAATAAAGATGGTTCCAGTCCATGAACCCCTGTATCACTCTCCCTCTGGAGAAACCTTAACTTCCCCCTTGTATCATCACCTGATTCAGCAGGAAGCAGTTAGATGGAGTCTTTGCCCTTTTTCCCTACCAGCAGTTAGAGTTTCTACTGAGAGAGGGATAATTGATGCAGGACATTTGGCGCCCTAGCCAGCTCAGTAGAGCTAGCAGACCTGCCACCTCCTCCTTGGTGGTGTCGGTGCTGCAGCAGCCAGCTGAAGAACCAGCGGACTGGATGACAGGCAAGGAGGGGGACCTCCAACCCCCACCAGATGCTCCAATAGCCAAAAAGGCCGGACAACTGCCAAGGAGACTCCTGTGCCTTGGTGTCTCCTTCACTCTACACTTAGGACTAAATGTGGAACCCCCATTTCCTATGCCTAGGTCAATTTCATGTGAATTTCCTAGGCCTCAATTCCATGAATGGACTGTGTCTGTTCATTGATACATTCATTCACTTTGACCCGGAAAAAGAAAAAATGTGGATTGTCTTTTGTCCTCTGTAATCCTGGAGGAATACTTCCACATCTGACAAACTGGAGGGTCTGTGCTATTAAATGTAACATGCTCTGATTTGAGTCCAAATTCTATTTATGTGTACTATCAGTAATGCATTTGACCTCTGCATGCCTCAGTTTCCATAGGCATTAAAAAAAGGGAAGCTTAGTTCTTCTCAATGGTTTTTAGTAGGAACAAATAATGCAACTGATGTATGCTAAGGCAATTAACACAATGCTTGCAAAGAATAGATAATAAATGTTAGTGCCTTTCTCTTTTTCCTATAGATCTCTCCAATAATGTGAACTTGGTAATAATAGATGATCAATACAACTAAATAATGGGACCTTATCTAAGAGTGTATCAGTGGAATAAATCTCATTTTCACTAGTTAAAAAAAAAAAGAAGAACAAAACCTGAAAAGTTCTAATGTTATTACCAAACCCAGGTAAAGCTATTAATAGTAACTAGTGCAGTGAGGTAGTAAAAATGCCAAACCCAAGATTACTCTTCGTTAGAATTACTCAGAATATGTCTATAAAAAGAATGGGAGTTGAGAACAAAGACAAAATGAATAAGACTAGACTGGCACAACACGTGACAGGAGTGGTCAACTGAAGAAAAAATAGTGACATGTTTTTCACATTCTCCTCCTATAATTTTACTTTGTCACTAAACAAAATACAACTCTAACAATTACATCAGATTCGTTCCATTCTAAAAATGAGAGAACAGAGATAAAATGAAATTACAGAACTCACCCAAGTGTATAGCAAAGAACTTGCTCAAAAGGAGATCTGGCCTTTGGGCTGGCCTTCTAAAAAGTAAAGTAGCTGTATTTGCTGGCAACCTTGAACTAGCCAAATAGTAACAATGTGATTTAGAGTACGTGCTTTGACCCACAACAATCCTTTGATTTCGGATGAGAACTTTGTGTCAAGACTGGAAACCAGAGACTTAAATCCACTTCATGAGCAGTCAATTATTCAATAGATCTGTATAATGGAGCCTCAGCCTAACCACCACAGCTTAGGTGAGATTCCCTGGTTCGTAGGACTCCACACATATTAACATACATCAGTGCCAGGAGAGTAACACATTCTAACTCTCACATCAAGCTTCACATTTGGAACCCTCCTAGACTCTGCTCTATGTATCTCTTCCTTTGACTGATTTTAATCCCTATGATAAACCATAATTGTTCAATATTTTAACATCTTTCAATGAGTTTTGTGAATCTTTCTAGCAATTATTTAACCTGAAGGTATATAGGGGAACACACACATACCCCTTACATTTGTTGCAGAAGTGACAGCAGTCTTGTGGAGGATGGTACACTCTCTAACTCTGTGGTTGGCCCCAATATCCCATACCAAAGGTAACCATGGAGCTGCCCTGGCCCTGCAATTCACAGACTGCACAGCTACTCAAGGACAGCTACTGCCCCCATGGGAGGTAGATAGAAATACTACTCAATAGATCTTTTAAATAACACATATCTTCACTATTCTCATTACAGCTGAAGGGTATAAAAGTAATGAAAAATCCAGTATTAATTGTGCTGGTCTTGTGAAAGCCTTATTGCTAATAAGCACGAAGCCAGATAAAATCCAAGTCCAGACATCCCAACTTTGGTGCCACAAGATCAGATATCTTGGGACAACTGTGCAAAGACTTGACATTTCCTGGAGTTGTATGCATGTCTGCATGTCATGGTCCTCATAATGTACCTCAGAAGTGCTAAAATCAGAATTCAAGCTTGATCCCAGCTTAGGATCAAAACTCACCCTAGAACCAATGCAGAAATAAGTCTATATGAGAGGATTAAATAAAATAAACAAATAGGTGAGAGGAAAGTTAAGAATCAGACACTTGGAATTTTGTAGAGCTTAACTCTAAATATTAACACATCCTCATTGCATCAACGGGGGAAAGGATTCTCTTTCCCAGATAGAAGGATGACACTATGACCAGAAATTTCTTGGGACACCTGCATTACTGACTGAGCAAATGCTACCACATTGCACAGAGAAGTTAGCAAAAGCCAATAAGTTAGAACTATAACAAATAAAAGATAAATACTAATGTATCTAGTTACTGGTATTCTGTTGGCATATGTCTGTGTTTCAAAATAGAAGCATGGTTCTGACCATTTTAAGTCTGGACATTAAGAAAACAGTGAATTTCCTTGCCAAGAGTGTTTGTAAAGGCAGAAACTATATTTTACTCTTTTTTGTGTGTCCAGTTTATAACTCAGGAATAGGTCAAAGCACTCAATAAGAACTGTTGACTTTGTTAAATTAATGAAAACAAATGGGAAGGAGTACTCTAATCACAGCCCTACTGCCTGGACAACGCTTCTTCCTCTTCGTTCTCTATTTTTCACTGGCCAGCTCCCTCTCAGTGAGAGAGCAGACTGGAATAGAATGGAATGGAAAATATTAACAGTAACAGTAATCTTTACTATCCCTTCAGTTCTAGAAACACGGGGATTTGGTTCTCTGTCTTCTGCAGTTTATATTATTCCAAGTGAAAATG
Organism: Arctocebus calabarensis; assembly: GCA_963573935.1. NCBI lineage: Eukaryota > Metazoa > Chordata > Mammalia > Primates > Lorisidae > Arctocebus > Arctocebus calabarensis. The sequence goes on from CAUYON010121717.1 coordinate 3,548, forward strand.
ACAGAAAATCCATAAAGTGGACCTCTTAATAATGTGGAAATAGAGCCTCATTATTTTTGTTATGAAAAATATGATGAAAAGAAAGAAAATTATAGAAGATTTCAGCAAATATTCTCAATATTCTAAAAACTAATTTGACCTGTTCAACACTGAAATTAGGTATTAGTTGTTCTGATCACATAATAATCTTATTGGTAATAAGCACCAAGTCAAATATAATCCAGAACAAGGAAAAGCAAAACTTCAGACACCAAGATCAGCTCTCTTGGGGCAGCTGTGCAAAACTTGACATTTAATTTTAAAAGCATGGAGGCATGGTGGAAAAGCATCTCTGTGTGGAGAGTAGAGAGCAGTGGTGCATTTTATTTGACATGGTGGATTTGCCTTCCTTTATTTTCATATTTTAATAAATTCAACTCATGAAAGCATAATGAAAATAGAAAGATCAGTAATATTCAGGATGCATGGACATTTGGGGATCTTGATTTAAAAAAGCAGATGCCTTCCTAAGTCTTTCAACAAGATGTAAATTAAACAGATGAAATTGCCTAAAACATCACTGATTGCCAAGGGAACGTAATTATGCTTAAATGCCAACACCAAATTAATCAGAGGAACAGAATGTGGAGATGAGAAAATTCATTTTAAGCAGCTTCATGTTTCATTAAAGTAAGTGGTCATGGCAGGTCAGGTTAAGACTTTGCAAAGAATGGTTTGAAAAGAAAAAGACAAAGATTTCCATCTCAAAACTACGCAGCCACAAAGACTATTCAAACAGAGCTGAATAGTAATTTATGTGCATAGTATGCTCCATTCTTGATCATTTTTTCAAAACATTTCTTTTTTTCTCTGTGCAGTATTCTGGAAAAATATATGTTGATATTTGTGTAAGCATATTCTTTTCTTCAAAATAGCTTAGTTATATTTTATACACTGTACTTGCATTACTTATAAACAATCATGTTCCTCTACTCTAAATTGGTCCAAAAAAATAAATTGAATTGCCAATTGAAACATGATAGGTATTTAACTTTAAAAAAGCAGAGAAAGGGATTTGGACAGGATGGCGAATGGAAAAAGAAATTTGTCAGAATTCATTTATTTGTATAAGAAATGTTTTCTGACTACTTCTCTGTACCACACGCAGTTTTAGATGCTTGGCGTTAGCAATAAACACATACATATACACGTAATCAGAGTCTTGTATTTATTTTTAATTAGCAGAATGGATTTATTTGGTTGTGTTATTTGTTATAGTTTTGTTTTCAACATGCTGAATATTTCTATTATGGGTTCAGTTTGAATATAATTTATCTTTTTATTCATCAATTTTTATCATTCTTTAATTGCCATCATTAATATTTTATTTTGCTTTACTTTTATTTCAGAATATATTGGGGTACAAATGTTTTGGTTACATGCATTGCTTTTGTGCAGTTTGAGTCAAAGTTATAAGTATACCTCTTGCCCAGATAGTATGTATTTTAAGCTGTTTTTTTTAATTTTTAAAATTAAATTTAAACATAAATGGAAAAAATGTAGATTGGGGTAAGAAGAAAAAGAAGTACATAGTTGAGAAAAGGAGACAACCTGCAGTATAAAAGATGGTTGTGAGGATAGGCTCCCTTGTGAAGGGAACTTGAAAAAGGTGAGTTATCCTTGGAGATGCCTGTGAAATCATTCCAAGCAGAGAGAATAGTCAGTTCACTGGCCCTTGGGCAGGGGCATGCTGTGTGCCTGTGAGAAAGCATAATGGTACCCTGTGTCTGAGCAGAGAGGTAAGGGGCAGGTAGTGGGAGATGAGATCAGAGAGCAAGTGGGAGGCCAATCACACTGAGTCATTGTAAAAATTTTAGTATCGACTAAAGATAAAAAGAACATTCATTTCATGATTTTTGAGCAGAAGAATAACATAAGCTAACTATCCAGTTACTGTGTAGAGAATAGACTGGGGGAGGAAGAGGCAAGAGTAGAAGAAAGGAGAGTAGTTGGAAGACTGTTGAAGTGGTCCAATGCAAGTTGCTACTAGAGAATGAGGCTAGTGAGAATCAATTTGACCTTATTTATTTTGAAGGTAGAGCCAACAGGATTTCTTGTTGGATTGAATGTAGTGGGCTAAGAAAATGAGAGAGAAATCAAAGATGACTTCAAGGTGTTTGGTATGAATTACCGAAAACAAAACTTCATCAATTGAAATGAGAAAGAGATACGTATGGAAAAGTTGGGTATGGGGAAGATAAGTTTTGTTTTGGCTAATTTGAGATGTATGTCTAAGTTTGAGCTGAGTTTGAAAAAATAATTACATATGCTATTTTAGAACACAAGACAGAGATCTGACCAGCGATATACATTTAGCAGTTCTCTTTTTTTATTATTATTAAATCATAATTGTGCACATTAGTGCAATCATGGGGCACAATGTGCTGACTTCATATACAATCTGAAATATTTTCATCTAACTATTTAACACAGCCTTCATGGCATTTTCTTAATCACTACATGAAGACATTTATATTCCATTTAGCAGTTCTTAATGTAGCAATGATAAATCCATGATAATGGAGAAGATCTTCAAGACTAGGACTCACTTGGACTTAAAAAATATATATAAAATTTCCAAATTTTTGATCCTTTTCCTTCATTCTTCTTCTTTTTGAAATCATTGATTTTCAAGCCGTGTGCCATGGCACTCCAGTGTGACCTGAGAGGATTTTGGAACATTTTTAAAGATCAGTAATTAAATTATTTTCTAAAGAAGTTCAAAGCACAGTAAGTGCATTCTTTTTGTAACTCTCTTTTGTCTCAGCACCTCCTTCCACCAACATATTATTTTTTATTTCTTAGTTCTTTTCATATGTGGTGATACATTCATTTATGCAAATTCTAAAATTCATATGTTACCCTTAACAACAGATAGCAAAATTGCTATAAATAAAAAGGATCTTTGCCCCTGAGAAACTTTATATAAACATATATATGCACAGACATAAGTACACGCATGTACACACATGTATATAGAATATATGCAATCCTTATAATCTCACTTTATATACACACAAAAATATACAATAGACACATACACATCTATGCACATATACCAGATATCTGTACCAACCCAAGTGGTAAAGCCAGTAACTCATCCAGTGGTTTGTTGGGCCCTCTATTTTCATCTGTTTCATAGTGTAACATGTAGTACACTCCTTTTGTTGATATCTGTACTCCTCAACTGTGAGAAGCTTAAAGCTTGAGGACAAAGACTTATCTTATTCTTTTTGTGATATTTCTATCAAGTGCCCAGTCTCTAACTCAGCATCTAATGTAGTAAGTATGTTAATTGCATATATTGGGTGAAATTGAATGTATTAAGTCTTCAGATTAAAACAGGAAAGAATTTAAGTAAAGAAAGAAGAGAAAAGCCATCTAGTTTGTTTGTGGCTTGAGCTGCAATTGGAAAATTATAGAGAGGAATTTCATCATATATGATTGGGTCCTTCAATTGAGGAGCATACAAAATTAGCCTTTATTCTGTATAAGACACTATCTCATTTAATTTACTTATATAGTTGGTGTAATTGGCCCCATTTTACAAATGAGCAGACTGAATGGTGGGAGAACAGGAACTTTAGCCCATGGGTGTGACTCATGAGCTCAGTTTCCTTCCACTGTCCAATTGCTGAGTCTGAGATTATCAACATTTTTAGAATTTCAGGAAAAATTAATTGTTACCAAGTGATATCTTTAGACTTCCACCAATATAAAACTAAAGCAATGCCCTACACCAGTGGTTCACAATGCCACAATGTATTTTCATTGATACAAAGGGGTCACAAACCACAGTTTGAGAACCGCTGCCCTACACTGTTTTCAAGTTGAGATATCACCATTTTCCCCTCTCAACCTTCTATTTGAAAGTTTCAGAGTTTAGGAAGACAAAGGAAAGTTAAAGTCAGAAAAAGATGTAGAGATAACTCAGAGATATGGGATAGTCCTTGCTTTCCCCACACTTTGCTATGTCTCTTATTTAGGCCTCTGAAGCCAAGTCATCACTATTCCTTACCACATAAGGCCCAAAATTCTAGTTTGAGAACTGTCCTAGATTATTTATGCCCAGTAGAAGAAAATTTGGTCTAACTTCGCCCTGAAGCAAGTCAGCCAGATGGAGACAATATGCACAGTGAATCAAGAGATAGATTTACTATCAGATAACCTGGTTCAAAAGCCTGTCACTTCTATAGTTGTGCAAACTCACAGAAATCATTTAAGTTCTCTGAGCCTTGATTTCTGCACTAAGAAAAAGAGTGAAATAGGCCAGGTGCTGTCTATAATCCTAGCACCCTGGGAGGCCGAGGCAGATGGATTGCTTGAGCTCAGGAGTTTAAGACCAGCCTGAGCAAGAGTGAGACCCCATCTCTACTAAAAATAGAAAAACTAGCCAGATTTTGTAGCACATGCCTCTAGTCCCAGCTATTCGAGAGGCTGACACAAGAGGATTACTCAAGCCCAGGAGTTTGAGGTTGCTGTGAGCTATGATGATGCCACAGCACTCTACCCAGGGTAACAGAGTAAGTCTCTGTCTTAAAAAAAAAAAAAAAAGACAAAGAAAAGAAGGAAGTAACATTTTTCCTACCTAGATGACAGTACTGTTGTGAGGGTGAAAAAAGGTAATAAAACAAATTAATTCAGAATCTAGGGGATATTATTCCAACTTAATTTATCTACTAATGTTCATAATGACTATTTCTGAGTTACAATTTGTGTTAAGTGTATAAAAGATGTAAAGAAGGATCAGGGTTTATTGCCAAGGAATATAAGTATCTGAGATAAGATCCAGGAATAACTCAGGAGTGAATAAGAGGCTTAATACAATAACTCCACAGGGAAGTTATTTTGAGCACAAAATAAAATGATGGCTTCCAAATGGATGAAAGAAATTTCCTGTATAGCAAATAAAACCACAAAGGACATCTATGGTAGGTTACAAAAATTATCACAATAATTTACAGCTTCTCCTATTAAATGGAAGAATATATTTTCACCATTAAATCTGTCTGGGCTAGTGATTTACCTTAGACCACAATGAACATGGTGAAAGTTCTGACCCTGAGCCATAAGCTTCTTTGCACAATTCCACATGCTCTCTTGGATCCTTTCCACAGCCACAATATATGTCTAATCTTGTCTGAAGAACGATGAGAGACCTTATGGAGCTAGAGCAATCTATCCCACTAAGCTACCTTATAACAGCCAGCCCTGAGCCAACCCTTCTAATCACATGCATGACAGCCAAGATCAGCCAAGTCTAGCCTCACCCAATCATTCCAGCCCAAATGCTGACCTCCAAAATCATGAATTTAAAAATTGTTTTTAAGCAACTGATTTTGGGAATAATTTATTGCATACCAGGTAATGATTGATCCAACAGTTTAGCATTTAGGAATGGGGAGTTGCAGCAGCATCTGAGTTGCTCCCACACCTATTATGTCCTTTCTTTGGAAAGTTTAGATTTTCTAGTCATAAAAGTTGCCTGGAAATAAAAAAGCAGCAGAATTCTCCTTTGCCTTTAAATAAGTAAACACAACTTGGTAGTGTGAGGAAATCTGAAATGTCCATTTTACCTACTCACAACTGAATCTCTGAAAATGAAAAGGAATAAATCGGGGGGGGGCAAGAAACTGGAGAGATGAGCAGTAGACGCCATATGAGCTGCAAGCCAGAGACTCCCTAGAAAGAAACCTAATAATTCCACCTTCAGTGACTCACTTTGTTCACTTGGATGGGGATTCAGCACAAACACTAATCTTACAATGTAATGAAGCAGAGCCCATTTTCTGCCTTTCCAGTGGAAAGTGAAATTGCAATCTGCCTCTGTTGTAAATCAGAATGTTTTTCTAAACTCAGTTGTTAATACGAATGTATATTTCCCATTTCACCAACATCTCTTTAGATTTCACACATTAAGAGATTTATTTATACAATATTCTGTTTTGCTCAAATTCATTTTCATGACCTGCCCAGAGGCCACTGAGCATCTTGTTTACATAGATTTTTTTATAAAATATGAAGTTTAGATTATTAAAAAACAGTCTAGAAATCTGACCCTCAAAGTACCTGACAAATCCATTTTGGTTCTTAAATATATAACATTAGTTCAAGGAACAAATTCCTAGCTCTTATTTTCCAGCTATTCTGATTCTAGTAATGGCATTTGTTTGAGGTAGAAGAAAACAGAAAATAAAATAAAGACAGCATCTGAATAGTCCCAGCTACTCAGGAAGCTGAGGTAAGAGAATCACCTAAGCCCAGGAGTTGGAGGTTGCTGTGAGCTGTGTGACACCACGGCACTCTACCAAGAGCAATAAAGTGAGACTCTGTCTCTACAAAAAAAAAAAAAAAAGACAGCAGCTGGAAATATCTTTAAGACGGTGTCATCTTATTTTAGAAGTTTACAGATAGGTTGACCTTGGTCTATTGGTTGATCTTGAACCTTAACATAATTGGCTTTCAACCTGGAAGATGATCTATCTTCCACCACAAAACTTATTAGAATCAACTTTTCCTATCAGTACTTATTCATCCTCACTGCCAGGAATTTTCCTAGGATTCAGGAAAAAAAATCAAAGAAGTCTCTCCTCATAAAACGTACAGAGTTTACTATCACAAACCCTGTAAGTTAAATACAAAAGTAGTTTAAGATATTGCTTCTATCCCCAAGAAGCTGAAATGTTAAGATATTGCTTCTATCCTCAAGAAGCATGGTGGCCTCTAAGCCGAGTACTCTGGGAGGCCAAGATGGGTGGATCACTTGAGCTCACAGGTTCCAGAACAGCCTGAATAAGACTGAGATCCCATCTTTACTAAAAATAGCCAGGTATAGCGGTGTATGCCTGTGGTCTCAGCTGCTCAGGAGGCTGAGGCAAGGGGATTGCTTCAGACCAAAAGTTTGAAGTTGTGAACTATGATGCCACAGCACTCTATCCAGGGTGAAAGAGTGAGACTCTGTCTCAAAAAAAAAGAAGAAGAAAAATAAAAGTATAGATAGAAGTGCTGTTAGAAGGTGAGGAGTCTTTTATTAATATTCACCTACATAGTAGTGCATTGCAAAAATTATGTCATCTAATCCTGTCAACAACACAAAAGGAAAGCATTATAATCATTTAATAAAGGAAAAGTTGAGGAGAAGAGAAGTAGGAAACTTCTCTAAGGTGACCCAGCTAACATGGAGCAGAACTACAATTAAGGGCCTAGTCTATCTGCCCAGAGTGCCCTTGCCAAGAATAAAAGGCTCCCCAACACTATGCCCACATGCCTCTTATCATATTTTACACCTTCTACTTTATTTTTGATATTTACTGATGAGGAGGCAGTTAGTAAGATTTGGAGTTAGAAAGATCCGATGTCAAAATCTCTCCTCTCCTTGCTGCAATGATATGAGCAACAAATAGAATTAATTCATTCACTCAATGAATATTGATTAAGTACTTAACTACTATGTTTTAAGAATTATTCTAGATTTTGTTTTGTTTACAATGGCAAACAAAAAGAGACAAAAATGCCTGCTATCTTGGTGCTTACATTGTTAATGAATGCAATAGATAATAAGCTGACAATTAAATATAAAGTTCAAATTTTAATAGTGGGAAGTTCTATGATCAAAAATAAAGCAAAGTGGGGGGTGGAGGGTACAATGGACGCATTCATTAAGCATGCAGTGAGTACCAGCCACTGGACAATGTACTTTGGAAGCTGACACAAATCCACTCTGTCCTGCAGGAGCTAACCATGTGAGCAGGAGGACCAGGCACACAGACTGATGACTGCTGCATCTGGAGAGGACTCCAGGAGAGGTGTGTACAAGTACCATGCGACAGCAGAGAAGGCTGAAATTAGCTCTACCAGGAGAGAAGGTCAGTACTTTGGTGACACCAATAAAAGGAAGAAGAAGTGATTGACAAAAGAAGCTACCACTTGTGTCAGGCATTTCACACACATCATATTAATCTTCATAGAGGCACATACATTATTATTCTCATTTACGTAGCACGAACTGAGTTTTCGAGGCTAGGTGGCTTTGAAATTCTCACACAGTCTAAATATTGGTATTCAAATCCAAGTGTTTGGAGTAAAATTCTCAATTATTCCTCAAGACCACTTGGTTTGCCTTTTACGCAATTTAGTAAATAAATGTCCAGAGGATTCTGTGTGAGGAAAGCTGCCCTCAGAATTAGTTTCTACATAAGCCCCTTGATGTGCAGAATAATCTCACTCTTTCTCAAACATTCCATTAGCTTTTTTGTTCTCAGGAGCCATGACATTTTATAGGTATTTTTAAGGCATTTTCCTACACTCTTCCAGAAGAGCAGAGTATTTTCAAATCCAGAATGTATTTTCATACCCTTTAGGGAATTTGTTTTCAATGGTAACTTTGCAAGATAGGCGAGAAAGGACAACCATGCCCAGTTAAAAGAGAAGGAAAGAGAGGCTTCTGCATGTGGGTTGTGCCTGAGAATATATAGCCAGCAAAGGAGCTTAACAAGGCTAAATATGTAAGCTGCTTCATCCCCATCCATTTTGCCCTAACAACTACACTTTACTCATATGAGTAAAGGAAACCAAGTTCAGATAAAGATAATTCCTGATGTTCTCTCTCAGTGGAAAGAAAGAAAAAAAATGATATGATAAAAGAACTGGGACTGGATAGGGAAGGAATGTGATGAGAGACCTCTCTATACTTCATAGAACTCTCCCAAGATCTATCTGCTAGGTTTTCCAGGACAATTTCTTCAATCACAACTCATTCTCATGGGCTCGTCCCAATATCCTGGGTCTAGAGAAAACATCTTTGGGGGCAGAGATTTTTATCTAATCCAGAAGACACCTAAAGGCAAGGACAGAGTAAAAATTGTGTTCTGAAAATTTCAAAGAATATAGAGCATTCAGTTGTAGACCAGACACTGTGCTGGGCTTTGGGGACAAAAATAAGATTCAGGAAGTCTCTGTTTCAGAGTGTGTGACAAGATTAATAAACAAATAACAAGCACTCTTCCAGCAATAATACAAGGAGAAGTGATGTGAAAGCTCTGAGGAGACATCATCCAAGACCTTCCAGCATACAGATGCTGGAGGGATCCATTCTGCTAAGTTGGACCCATGGAAAGCTTGATCCCTAAGAACTGAACATGGAGGGACCTGATATGCACATCCATTTAGTTAACATTAGTGACTAAAAATCTAGTTGGCACCCCAAATCTGCCACTTTATACTTGCATGAATATGAGCTAGTTTATGTCTTTCAATTTTTACACCAAAAAAGACATAAAAATAATACCTAAAACTTCAGATGCTTAGAAGATTAAATTAAAATATACAAAATTACATTTAAATAAACTGCTTTAACATAATGTTACATTCTTAGTAAATGAAAGCCTCTTTTTTAAGATCACTCATGTAATGGTGGAGAACTTAGCAGAACTAGTCCAAAAACAGGAAAGCTACCTGGAAAGCTGAAGCAGGATATCTAATAAAACTGGCAGGAAACCAAGCAATATTGTAATTATATCCCAAATAACCCCACATGGATACCTATGGGAGCTAAAATAAAAACAGTATATCCTGGACTGAACTCATTATCTCTCCCTTCAAACTAGCTCTCTCTTCTGCAGTTCTTATCTTCATGAATACCATCCCTACTCATCAGTCACCTAAACCAAGAAGTCAGCTGAGATCATGCTACTCCTTACCGTCCAATTCCTAGGAAGAATAGAGAGAATCCACCTATTGAATATTGTTCCCCCACCTCTGCCCTAGCCAATGAGAATGTATCATTACTATGCTGGTTTAGTTCTCCATCCCGTCTCATTTGAGTTACGCCAGGGGTGGTCAAACTGGTCATCCTGACTACTTCCAATAACACATCAACTATACCCACTGCACTAAGGCAGAGTAATCTTTCTAAAGCATAAAATCTGATCAAATATTCACCCTTCTCTGTTCTCATTGTCTAAGCTAAAGGACAAACTATCAATAGTGCTCTCTGTTATCTGGCCCCTGCTTTATCCTCCTCCACACACCACAAACATGGTGAACTACTGAGTGGTCCTAGGCATCACGCCTCTGCATATTCACCTATGTCATTTCCTCCACATCTCCCAAAGGGTGGTTTGTGAAATACCATAGACCAGTCTCATAGGATGTGTTAGGAAGCAAATCACCATTAGCCAAATTACTTTTAGAAAAACTGCAAATCTTTTTTTTTTTTCTGGAATAATCTTTAACCTCTAAGATATCTCATAATCTGAAAAATCTATTCAACTTTGATCCTTTCTTAAGCTGAAACACATCTAGAAACTTCATCCTTATACATGAGTGATATTTAGTCAGTCCTTCATCTTGTTGGCTTCTGAGTCTGATAAATATTAAATACTTTTATTTCTAGTAAATGAGTGGCTTTTCATTGGATCTTCATTCTAATTTTAATTTTCCTTGTGAGTCCTTCATCTTGTTGGCTTCTTAGCCTGATGAATATTAAATACTTTTATTTCTAGTAAATAAGTGGCTTTTCACTGGATCTTAGTTCTAATTTTAATTTTCCTTGTCATAGAGTTAGGTGGATTTTTCAAAACTAAATCAAGAAAAGAAACTTTACATTTGAATGCTGTTAACCATAACAGTATGTTCTTAAGATTAATGTATTGATAATTTTTACATCAGAAAAGTAGAGAAATGTGGAGAAATGTCCCTTGCTAAGTATACTCTCAAAATATCTACTGCGTCATTTGTTTGAATAACCCCATTGTCTCAATAAGCTATTCAAAACCATATCAAATTAGCTATTAACTACTGCTGTTCTTTCCATCAACCATTTCATCATTTTCTTTGAGGACTGGACAAGGCTTTAAGGATACAGGGCTGGCAAAACTAAGAAAAGGCAAATGCTGAATGTTATAACTGAATTTGAATCTAAAGAAAGGATTGAAACCTTTCTTATTCAGACCATTTCACATAGTTATCACAGCCCCTATGGCCCTGGTCTTTTTTTTTTTAATTACAGTTGAATCATAGCTGAGTACATTAGTGCAATCAAGGGGTACAATGTGCTGGTTTCATATACAATCTGAAACATTTTCATCAAACTGTTTGACATAGCCATCATGTCATTTTCTTAGTTATTCAATGAAGACATTTGTATTATGCATTTAGTAAGTTTTGTCTG